>JBAMBJ010003431.1:0-128710 GCA_037043495.1 Drosophila recens
TATCTTCATTGTATAAGTATCTGCATATTTAACTCATCAATTTAAAGATGTATTTCTTTATAACTTGGTATCCTTTTACCTATAAAACTTATATCTTTATACCTGAATTTATTATTTACATATCTTTGTTACTAACATTTTCCCTATCTAAATATGTATATTTTAATATATGGTTATCTTTCTTTGGTGGCTGTTTTTCTACGAAATATATCGATCTATAAGTGTATCTCTTTTGTAGCTATATATTTAGTTGACTAGCTGTCGGCGATGTGCTTTATTAATTCGATATTTAAGTGTGGGTGGCTTTTGATGAGTGCTAATAAATGTTGCATGCGGCAAGTAGAAACAATGCAACGCTGTCTGTCAACGCGTCAGATAGATCAACTGGACAGCCGGTCAACCCAGAGACCAACAGCAATTTGTAGCTTGAACTAAATTATTCGATTAGCTGAATCCGAATCCACAAACGAATCTCGCACCCAGTTTTCCACTTGCACTTGAATTGCAATATTCATTGCAATTGCAAATTGCACAAAAAACTCACACAGAAGATGAACCGGAATGTGAATGAATGAATGAGTGAGCGTAATATAAACAATGATATCTAATGATATGCTTACGTACTTACTTACTTACATAAAAGTATGACACACATTCACATAATTCTATCTACATATGTACATACATTTATGTACTTGCGAGACCATTTAACCTTGCCACTTCCAGTTTCTAGTTCTAGTTTCAGTTTTCATTTTCATCAAACATTTCATTGTAAAATAATTAAAACGAGTTTTTACTTTTTTTTGAGCAATTTGTTTAAAGTGTTTAATTAATTTCCTCAAATATCTCATTAAATTCAAAATACATAGCAAAAATTTAATTTAAGCTTGTTTAAGATCTTTTTTTTTACTTTCAATTTCTTTTTAAAAGTTTAAAAAATTAACGTCTCTCATATCTTTACGATAGTTCTAAAAATATTTCTTTTTACAGGGTACAGAGCATATCTAAGCGATAGTTTTTTTATTATCTCGTCTCTATAGTATAGTTGTAAGTCTTCCGCAAGCGAATTAAAAAAAAGCTTTCAAGATAATCTCGCTACTCATAGTATCTTTTTGCGATAGTAATGCACTATCGAATCGCTTTACGATATTTTTGAATATGAACATGAATCTCGATCTTTGGAAAATAGTTTGAATGCAACCGTCAAAGTATTTATAGAAATATTATATTAATATAGACAGTTCACATAGCATATCTATGCGATAGTTCTGTTAATATCTAAGGTCTAAGCTATAGTGATAATTACTTCGGAAGAGAAGTAAATTATGGCCTTAAGATTTGTCTAAATCTTCCAAAGAATCAAATTTATATTTTTCCATAGATATTAAAATATTTCACACTACTATATATCACCACTATACGATATTTCTAGAGGAATACAGCCGGCGAACCGTAGAAATTGTATCGGTTGGTTGTCGTCATTCCCATGTTTGCCTTGTTGCCTAAACGTGTCTCGTTTCATTTCATTTTGCATATCGATTCGTTGTGGATACTACGAGAACGTAACGCCCCATTGCACGATTGAATTTCCATCGTTTCATGGGGGATTCCAAGTCGGGAAGTTGTTAAATGTGTAAATATGTTTGTCCAATAGGTCCCTGAACAGGGGTTATCTTTGGATTTCTTGTTGCACACATTTCTTAACGGCCAAAGATTACATTATATTAAAAAAGGAGAATTAAAGATAGCTAGGCAATACCCTGTAATTACTCTCTGCTACTATCAATACATGCAATTATCAGCATGTAAACTACGTTATCTAAAATTTAGATAACAGTTTTTATACACATTTTTTTCATTGAAGGGCTTACTCGACTTGTATATACCCTGTAGTTATGTAATTATGAATACATAAAATTTACAAGCTAAAAAATAAACCTTTGAAATCGCAGAATTTTATCTTTAAAGATGTATTTTTAATAGACTTCTCTCGATTTACCAAAAACTCGAGAAATAATTGTAGCATTTAAAAAAAACTAGAATGTATGCAGAATATAAGTATTTAGGTATATAAATACCAAATTTCAGATATCTAGCTTTATTAGATTCTCAGTTCAGTCAGTCAGTTAAACTCTAGCTAAGTATAAATATAGGAATGTGGGTTACAGGGTATCTGCAGTGTATATGCTTATCGTTCTAATGGTTCGAATGCAACACAAATACAACGAAATTGAAAAGTAACAACAACAGCTCTGTTCTGTATTTCAAACTCTATTTGCAGCGCAATAGCGCAACTATTTATGAGTGAGTGTGTTGAGTGAGTGTTTGAGTGTATATGAATGTATATGAGTCTGTGACTAATAATAAACTAGACGAGTCCAAAAAAAAATATAGGCTTGCATTGTTTATAAATATTACATATGCCTGTAAAGATCGAATGCTGATTAACACTCACGACAGAAACATTCACGAGCGCACTCACACACACACACACAAATGCACACTCACACACGCTCATACTCTCATTCACACTCATACGCTGAGTAGACGCAGTTGCGAGCTTGTTCTATATAGATCAGCAGCTGGGAGAGTGAGTGTATGTGAGTATAGTGAGTGTTTTTGAGTGAGTGCTTTGCGATGAATATTGTGTGTATATATTTCGAAAGAATCACTCATACGACCGGCATGTCGCATTCACGTTCTGTTTACTTTCATATTGTGGCGAATTCAGTTCGAATTCGTTAACAGACGCTAACGGTTTGAAGTGTCCCCCCCGAGATCTATATACAGATCCTGAGATCCTACGTCCAAATTACCGTAAACCAACCCCTCCCCATAAATATTTAAAACAAACATGTCCAAGCCCAATCAAAGGTTAGTAACTAAAGTGAGTGAATAATGTGTTACAAAATTAAATACAAAAATTTTTCTTAAATATTAATAAATACAAAAAGAAAAAAAAACAAATAATTTTGGCTAGCAACTGAAGTGCAACTGAAAATTTTAATCTTATCAACTGAATATACTCATGTATTAATGTTCAAGCAACAATTTTTTTTAAATAATTTTTTTATTTGATTTTGGACACGTAATTGTGTCGAACTACCAAAAAACATGTGTGTGCAATATGCGCCGTGTGTGTGTGTGTGTGTGTGATTATGATTATGCCGTGTAGATAAGAAGTCTGAATGTCTGAAAGAACTATGACCCCTAGAGACAAATTTCAGTTTGTTATCTTCAAAAAAAAACACAGAATAAAAAATAAATAAATTATTAGTCTGATTAGCCATGTCCAGAGCTGTACCTTCTGACTAGACATAAACTCTATATATAGAACTATTTGAATGACTATTTAGCTGCTAAGGCGGTGGAATCTTGAATGTCATCAACATAGGTGAAAAGTAGGACAGAAAATCATGATACGCTAGTACTGTATTATTTTACTTAAAATTAATATTAACATCAAAAAATCAAACATTTTTAAAAAACTTTTAAAAAATTATCTTCTAAAGATTTCCAAAAGATACTTTCTTAAGTGGAAAATGGATAACTCAAGCTTAGGCAAGAATTCAGTTTTTGTCGTATAACTTTTCGATCTCCCCCATATTTACTTGGGAATGAATTTACTAAGGAATGAAAGTCATATTTTTCTAGACATTTCGAAAAACCACTCCCTTAGTTGGATTATGAATGACTCAAGCTTAGGCAAGAAATCTAATTATGCCCGATAGGTTATCAATTTTTTTTACATTCTTCATAAAAACTGAATGAAAATGAAATTTTTCTAACATTTTTTGAAATTCAAAGAAATTTTGCAAATGCTGCAACTCTCATGTGTGCAAGCAAGAGATTAATATATTCTCTTAAATTTGAAAAGTTTTTTTTAAGATTTTGGAAAAGTCCGTCCGGTGGGAAATGGAAAGAGATATCGACAAAGTCACTCCCTCAGGTTGAAATTGGGGAGTTAACATAAAATCACATTGTCTAACGAATATCCTAAATGGAAATGTTCAACAAGCTGAACAGGTCTTGGAATATTTAATCCCCTACATGTGCTGAAAATTGGCCTCGTGTATCTAATAGATTCCGCTCGTTGCACTGTTAAAAGTTGTTAATTTATTACACAGTTATAAGTTATATATCGGTGAGTATGCACTTTAGACAGCCTCAGAAGGTAATCAAACCGGTTCAGAAATCATTCATAAATTGAAAGATAATAATGTATAAAAAGTCCAATAACTATTTAAATATTAAGAAGGAGCAGCTCTTGTTAAGTTAATTACATTTACATAATACCTTTAAATGGGGCAATTAAAATTATTTGCTACACATGTCAAACAGCTGTCTAGACCCGCTCTATAGACCCAATAACATACCCAATGAACTCGATAACTATTCCATATAAAGTTATGAAATTTGTTTTGATTGTAGTAAACTTTGAACTGAAAAATAGTAGAGAATATAATTAGCAATGCAACTATTTAATTATATATCATAAACAGAATCTGCATTTTCTCTTATTATTCATCTTATTTTATTGCCCTCTGACGTTTATTGAAGTACAAGTTTTTTCAATTGGTATTTGATCGTTTGTTTACTTCATAAATGCTGTCAGTTGTCTAGTTACCATAAAATTGTTTATAATATGATGGCAAAAACTTATCTGTTGGACAGTTGCAGTTGCAATACTCTAACAATTAACTATTTAAGAAAATAAGAAACTTTATTTAAAGAAAATTTTAATGAATTTATGTATATTTGAAACTTTTGAATTAATTTTAAGTTGTAAATTTAATTTGTAACAAAATATATTATAAAAATTTTCTAGATTTTATTAAAGATTTTTGTCACAAAAACTTTCTTTTCCTGATTTTAGTTGAGTATAAAACTGAATTTTCACTTATTGTTCCATAAGAAACTTGATTAATTTATATAATGATTTGATTTTTAAAACACTTAGCCTAGGTGTAGAATACAAATTAAAATACAAAAATTTAGTTAATTTAAACCGATGGTAATTTTGAAAACTAAATATATCGATGATGATGTAGTTGAAAGTGCATTGAAATTACTATAATTGCAAGTCTTTAAAGTCGAATTTGCTTAAGTTAACTTTGGTTTTTTATATAATTTATTATATTTTCGGCTATTTTCCTGTGGCCTAAGGGACTAAGATCAAAGGCTATTTTCCTATGACAGCAATACGTTATGATAAAGTAAACCGATTTGACTTATCTCGACAAATATCTTATAAGAATCAAAGAGCAACCTCTGTACCAGATTTCACAAGACCAGCTTAACTAAGAGTCGAGTTCAGATAGTTAAGATATACAATATGTATATAAATTTGTTTTCGTATATAGTAGAACAAAGCGTTAAACGGTACGTGCAGTCTTTACTGCATGAATAGCATTACAAATGCTGCAAAATTCATGGCTAATATCAAAACACAGCAATGTGAGCACAGTTCATGAGAAGTTGTTGGTTGTTGATGTTGATGGTCAGCCATGGTCAGGGTCACGCCATGAGCTCAAGTAATGTTTAATCTAGTTATTATATGCAATGACTGAGGTAAAGTCAGTTTGCAGTGGGGGAAACTGAGAGGGGAGAGAAAGAGGGAGACAGAGACAGAGAAAGAGAGTTGAGCTGGAACTGCAGCTAAAAAGCTGACCAAAATTGCTGATGGAAGCTGAAAGAACTTAGATGTCTCTTTTGGTTGAGTAGAACTTATTGTTAGGGTCCGACTATTAGGCCTCGTCTTTCTTTAAAATAATTCATCATAATCGTTTTTTTTTTGACTCCTTTCTTAAAGTTTTTTTGCATGTAAAGCTATGGAAAAGCGTAAACTTTCCTGTTAAACTAGTCAAGGTACTGTTCTGAAATTCGCTCCAAAATTTAAAAAAAAAATAAATAAATAATTCAGCAATCAGACTTTAAAGTTTATTATTGAATTTTAAATCATAAACTGTATTTTTTCTATTTATTCAGATCACTTTTTTGAAATCTTACGTTTATAAGAGTACGAGTAAGAATTGGTATTTTATTTACTCGTAATGACAGCAAAAACAACACTAGATTTTTTTAATTTTTTTTCTTTATTTTTCTTTTTGTTCTATTTATGATGTACATTTTATTGATTTTGCACCTATATATTTTGCAGTGCAAACTGAAATTTTTGTGCGAAACTTTGTGCGAGATTTTTCAGATTAGCCGATTACATTTTTGTTTGATGACTTCATCCAAACATTTTCTGTTTCTACGCATGCAAAAATATCAAAATAAGGTGTGATGTGCAACAGCTTTATTTTTGATGAAAATGTGAAGATTGCAAAAAGTTGCAACTCACAAAGGTATTTTTTTTATTTTTGAAATATTTTTTAATAATTTTTTTTTATAATATTGTGTGAAAACAGAATAAAAAAATAAAAATAATAGCTAACATATTAAAAATTTAAAATTTTATTACAAATTTAAGACAAACCTTAGACAGTTTTCCTACAAAATTTGGTTTTTAGAATAAAGACTCAAAAAATTTGAAGAGAAAAAAAAAATAATGGCAATAAAAATAAAATAAACAAAAATATTTTGAAAACAATTCAAAAATGTAAAACTATATTTGAATACAATTTATTAAATTTAAAAACTCTTTAAAATTATTCTGCACAAATTAGTTTTTAGAATAAGTATCAAGAAATTTTTGAAATTATATTTTAATAAACATTTAAAATTGGAAAAAAATCTATAAAGTGTTTCTCACACATATTAGTTATTAAAGTAAAGATAAAAGAACTTTTTTTGGACAAAGATTTTAAATAATCCGAGCTAAAAGGTTGAGCTTTCACTGATTATAGCTGAGAGTACCGTACCGTTAATTCACCTCTTTAGGCACGCCCCTTGTTAAAAATTTAGAGCTCAGTGTTGTCGCCTTTGGAGCTAATAATAAAATGTGGCCAAAGGTTAGCTGGTCAAGTGGTCAACCGGTCAACTGGTCGGAGATGAAGATAAAAGCATTTCCATGAGTTTGTGTAGCCGAGTTCCGGCCACATTATGGAATGTGAATGTTGTAGTTGGAGATCATGGGGAGATCACATTTGGTCTAGACCGCATAATCATCATAATAATAGTACGAGCTACTCATAATAGATCATAGATCATTGTAATTAGCTCGCGGCACGCACTTCCACATTTACCTAATTTTTCTGATTTTCTATTTGTTTATTTAATTTAATTTTTTTTTTTTTTATTTAGTCAAGGTGGAGGTGCCACCGGAAGTGGCAACAACAATGATATCTACAACATTGTTCTGCTCATTGTGGACCTGGTGATGCTCGTCATCAAATTCTGGCTAACAATTGTCGAGGAGATCATCAAGATATTCACCACACGACCGGAGACGAATGTGGCTGGCAAGTTTGTATTGATTACGGGTGCCGGACATGGCATGGGCAAGGAGATGGCCCTGCAGTATGCCAAATTGGGGGCTAAGGTCATCTGCTGGGATGTCAACGAGCAGACGAATTCACAGGTCGTCAAGGAGATCAAACAGGGAGGAGGATCCGCCTTTGGCTACGTCTGCAATGTAGTCAAGAGGGAGGATATCCTCGAGCTGGCCGCCAAGATGCGCAAGGATCATGGCTTCATCGAGGTGGTGGTCAACAATGCCGGCATCATGCCCTGCCATCCTCTGCTGGAGCACACCGAGCAGGAGACGCGCCTCATGTACGACATCAATGTGCTCGCTCACTACTGGGTAAGTTCTTTTGATCTTTTTTTAATATATAGTACATAGTACTTATTAATATACCCCTCTAATACGTCATAAATTATTTGTGCTCAGCGACTAGACGCGAAGCAGGTCATGAATTTTTTGTCAACTGACGTTATTTTTTATTCTTCTCGACGATTAAGAAGGCGACATTGTGTAGCTAATTCGAAATAAAAGATAGTAGTTGAGTTTTGCGAGCAAATTTAGCTGGCCAACACTGACTTAAAACTATGGTTTGAGTCCAAAAAATACATTAAAAAGAAACTTTTACATTATACCGATACCGAAATAACCGCTTAGAAACCGATTCATCCATAACGGTTAATTTCATTTCGGTCAAGCATTAAAATATACAGTCGAACTTCCCTAACTCGAATCACCATTATCCAAGAAAAAAGTTCGAGTTAGGGAGACTTCGAGTTAGGGAAGTCTTTTTGTTCGGTATAGTAGTTATACGCTATTGCCACTCAATTTAGTTCGAGTTAGAGAGAATTCGAGTTAGAAAAGTTCGAGATAGGGAAGTTCGACTTTAATTATATTATTAAGGCGAAATGCTGGATTTCGAAATTAAATTTGATTTTTATTTCTAATGTGCATATTGATCTTAATAAAAAGATCTTAATTTTTGAATATTTGTTTTCAAATTTACATGCTTTAAATTTACATGTTTCAAAGGCTCCTGAAATTTGAAAAATCTTTCTTCATGGCTCGATCCATTGAATCAAAATTTTAAAGCCATACAACTTTCCCTTTGTAATCCTCCTTTGTGTATACTCTTTAGCTAACCACATTTCTACTCTTCGCAGATGATCCAAGCCTTCCTACCCGAGATGTTGGAGCGCAATGAGGGCAGTCTGGTTGCCCTTTCCTCCTGCGCCGGACTCTTTGGTCTGCCCAATTTGGTGCCCTATTGCGGCACCAAGTTTGCAGTGCGTGGTTACATGGCTGCCTTGGCCGAGGAGCTGCGTCAGAAGAATCCACAGTGCAATGTAAGTATACCCTGTAGCTACATACAACTACAAAAGACTATGCTCGACTGTTGTGTCAGTATGTAACAGGCATAAAATGTGCTGAGAAAGTGAAATTAAATTATGATGTCTTGTCATAGTATATGCAACAGCTAATATAATATAACACTTATCTAAAATAAAAAAAATGCGTTAGTACAGACAAAAAAATTAAGGAAAACAATGCAATAGGCACATGTTATACCCTGTATAAGCTGAAAATATAGATAGGAAAGCACGACTAAAGTGTTAGGAGATTGTTTATACTTGACTGTAGCAAACTCTGTGAGAAGTTGGTAAGAGTAGTATGAATACTAAGAGATACCCTGCACATTTAAAAATTGCAAGACAAGAATGTTAAAAATATCCTTTGCACACTACTAAAGCGTACCCTAAATATTTGTATTACTGAGTATCTGTTAGTCTGATATTTTCTCTAATTATAATTTCTCTATTTCCAGGTCAAACTGACGACGATCTATCCATATATGATCGATACGGGTCTGTGCAAGAATCCCCGCTTCCGTTTCCCCAATCTGTTCAAGCTGATTTCCCCCAATGTGGCCGCTGCCTCGATCATTGAGGCACAACGTCAGGGACTGGAGGAGGCGGCGGTGCCACGTCATTTTGTTTATGTAGAGAAATTCGGTCGCCTTATTCCAAGGAAGGCCATGCGATTGATCAACGATTTTCTGGACACCGGCGTCGATTCCGATAAACATTAAACAAAGCCAACAAACAAAAATTTTATAAGAGAAACAAAAAATAATATAGAAAGAAGAAAACAAATGGAACAAGTGGAAAACTACGTGACTTCCAATGACACTATGATCCAATGATTTAAGTCTCAAAAGCTTTATCAATTTATTTATAAGGATCATTTTTTTTAATTTTTTATTTTTTTACCTTTATCTACTTACTATATATGTACATAAATACAAGATGTGAATTTAGCAAGCTTAAAGGATGTTACTTAATAAATAATTATAAATATAAAACAGTATTTAATTCGTACCACATGCATTTATAGTGACTATTGATACGCTTTTTGGTATCACTCAGGATTGTATCTGACAGTGTTCTTAGTATACATACATATGTATATGTATACTATGAATAATTTAGATCAGCTTAAAACTATTTGTACTAACTTAGATCAATTTAGATTGGCTCAGATTTATTTTTAAAATTCAGTTGTTTGACAGTATCTGAAAAAATATGGGTATTTTATCCATAGAGTTAAATTACGACCAGTTTTAGATCAGCTTATATCAGTTTAGATCACTTTAGATTATTCTAGATCACTTTATAAATACAGATTTTCGGAACCTTTAAATCAGTTTGTAAATGGTTTTAAAACAGTTTAAGATATTTTTATCTCTGGTTGGATAAGTCTAAAAGAAAGTTGGACGCCTTTTAATAACCTATAAACAGTATTGTGATATGGAGTTCGGTTTATATCACATCAGATAATTGCATATACATACATACATTTTTGAAACTAAATCTACATATGTATGTAAAGATATAAATAGTATTTGGTTAATATAAATCACTTAAGAATTTCCTGGGAGCTATTTAGATCTGCTTTGGATCTTCTTAGGTAAGTTCTTCTGGTAAGTTGAGTTAAGGAAATTTAAGGCGCGTAAAGATTGCATATTTAATCTAGAGTTTACTTAAGTTAGATAGGATCTGATACGTTTAGTTCGAGTACTGTTTTAGATCTATTTGGATCCTATTTATATTAAGATCAGTTAATTGAAATTGTTACCATATGGACAATATCTGATTTAGAGATCACTATGATCAACCTTAATTTAATTTGAAGTAATAATACTAGTTGATTGAGTTTTATACTTCCATTCATCATGATCAGTTTAGTTCAATAATATCGCATTCTATATAAAATCGGGCTAAATGATCTATCATTAAATTTAGGTTTTAAAAGAAAAGAAATTTAGGTTTTTAATTATGGCCTTGAGGTTATTCAGATATCATAGTTATCACCCCACTTGATGGCGTCTGACATGAATGAACCCTCAGAGTGTACTAAACTTTTTAGCATTACGGGATGAAACACTCGAGTGTTATTATTATTGTAATGGGTAACACATGTATTCTATTGGGTTTACTTCTTGCCCTTGGCCTTGGCTGCCTTCTTCTTGGCCGCGCGCAGCTCTCGAGCCTCCTTGGAGGTGATGGAACCGGCACGCTTCTTGCGCGCTTCCTCCAACTTCGCCTGCTCGGCCAGATTATCCAAATAGAATTGCTCAAAGTCGGTGCGTTCCATAACTTTCTTTTCGGCGGCACGTTTGCGATCGACAGCCTCGAGGGTCTCGTGGAAATGGGCCAAGGCCAGACGGAACTGTTCGTCGGACTCAATCATCTTGATGAACTGGTCGGGATTGTCCGGATCGAGTTCCAGATCGGGCACCACTTCCTCAACGACTGCCACCTTCGATCTACGCTCCTCCTCCTCCTCCTGCTCCATCAGTAGAGTGCGACGCCTCAATTTGATCTCATCCACGCGTGCCTCGAGGAGTTTGCTGCGCGTAATTTCACGCTCAAACATCTGAAGAAGTTCAGGGATTAGAAAGGGAATAGCAAAGGGATTACCTGTGGGTGCTGGGTCTTTTCAAAATATCAATATCAATCACTTTTGGAAATGAACAAATTTTATTTTTTGCTCGATTTTTTTTTAGAGAAATATCGATTATCGACAGATCGTTTTATAAAGCCCTAGCGTTATCAACCTATAGCCAAAAAAATTTTTTTTATTATTTATCGAGACATATCGATATTGTGCCAACTTACTGCTGCCATCGAACCAATTATAGATTTTTTGACATTTCGATATTTTATAGGCAACCCTAAAATAATCCCCTTCTAGCATTTCAAACAAAAAAAAAACTCTCAACAGAAATATTTCTCAATATATCGACATATCGATCTTTTTGTCGATAATGATAGAATTTTCAACACATCGATATTTTGTCGACAGCCCTATAATAATGAAAAATCACCTTTATGAACAATATTTATCGATATATCGACATATCGATGTCGCTGCCGTTAAAACCATCTAAATAATAACCCTTAAACAGATTATCGATACATCGAAACGTAGGTATTTTATCGCTACCTATACAATATATCGACAGCAATCAAAAATAGCTATCGATACATCGACCTATCGCTAACGTTTAACGTAACTTACCGCTGCCATTAGAGCCTTCTCCTTGCTGGTGGTGCGCTTCATGGCCTCGTCCAGATTCATGATGTGCGTGTCGCCGTTGGCCAACGAAACGGCCAAGTGCTGTCCGCCCGGCTGAAAGACGACGCCCGTGATGGTCGAACGGAAATTGATGCTATAGATGGGCTTGTTGTGATTCAACAGCAGATCCCAGAAATCGACAACGCCATCGATGTCCCCGGTGACAAAGAGGGAGGCACGTCCAGTGCTCCAGGCGCCGCACATGAGCTGGGAACGTTTCTTGACATACATGGTACTCGGACGATTCTTGACCTCCTCGCACCAGATCCGAGCACGCCAATCGCCCACAATCAGAAAGTTCTTGACAAAAAATGGATTGCGATGTATGGTGCGAATGGGGCCGGCACAGATTTGATAGTTGCCCACCAGCATCTCGACGGGATTGATGCCCTTGCGATTGCCCACAAAAATGCATCCCATGTCGCTGCCGGCAATGAAACGCACCGGGATTGTATATTCAAACTCGAGGACAGTGCAACCATGTGCATCCTGACGCTCCTGACGATACTGTGGACGTGGCTCCAGGAAGATCTCATTGGCCGGCATCTTGAGATCCCGTGTATCCCAGAACTTGATCGACCCATCCAAGGAGGCCGAATAGAATTCGGTATTCAATTTGGAATAGACCCAGACGAGGGATGAGGTCATCTCCCGGTGTGCCGCCTCCATGGGACAAATGTTGGTGGGCATGCCGCCCTCAAAGGTATCCCAGGTGCACACCTTGCCCGTATACGTGCCGGCTGCCATGTTGTTCTCCTCCTTGGGACAGATCTTGGCGCAGGCAACGATCTCACTGCTGTCATAGAAATACAACGGTTTAATCGGATTCTTAACATCCCAGACATAGAAAGCATTGGTGCTGCCATTGGTGGGATCCTCGGTGACCATGCGGCGATTGTCATTGTTCAAGGTATACAGATTACTATATTGGGTCATTATCTGCTTGTTGTTGTTGGGCATCCAGTTGAGAATGGACATGTGACGCTGTGGCGTCCACATATCATGGATTATGTTAATGGTGCGCGATACGAAGGGCATGCAAATGGTGCGTCCCGTTTCCGGCGGAATATCATCAAAGAAATGACTGTAGATATTGATGGCATTGTTCTGGCGTGCCGTATTCATTGTGGTGCGTATCAATGTCTTCACCTCCTCACCCCAGGCATCGTCACGCTCCACTTTCTTGCGATGACGCAGCGTCTGCTCCTCGTCGTTCATGTTCACCTCTTTGGGCCAGCCGCCCTCATAATGAAACATGCCATGCTCATCGAATGTCGCGTTCTCTGTCTCCACCTCACTGAACGCCATCACCGAGCTGAGCTGCTGTGTACGCGTCTGGGGATTCCCCATGATGTACTTCAAGCGCAGACGACTGCTTGGATGAACGCTGACCATCAGCTCGTTGCGATCCTCGAACATGCATTGGCGTCCAAAGCGACGGCGTTCGCGCGTCAGCACCACCTGATTCTGATACATGTTAACTATCTATCTTTTGCTATTCAATAAATCCAAATATATTTGCTTAATTTAAATATTTAATTGTCTTCGTCTTTTGATTGTATAAATTTATAAGGATTTACAAATGTGGCAAGCTGCACAATTTTTACTTTTGAATTGTAACTGTCAGAAATGGGTTTCGTTAAACGCTTGCTACGATTTTCGTTAAAAATTTCGTTGTGTGTGGAGCAGTTCGTGGCGTAATTCTGTTACATTGGCCGTGTTCCCCAGAAAAAATCGACAACAGAATATCGATGAAATGTATATGGTTATTCTGGTGAAAGGCAGTGATTAGCAATCATGAAATTCTGTGATTCTGATGCTTTGTTATCGATACAACAAATCGTAATCAACAGAACACAAGATTTGAAAATAAATAGTACAAAATTAACAAGGAAACAACTATATTAATATTAATTAGGTCTTCTTAAAAAAAAATGAAAAGAAATAAATATTAACACCCTTGACAAAAAAAGAAATGACAACTTTGATTTTGCCCCAAAATTGCATCAAAGCGTTCACCAGAAGACCATCAACGATTTTTTGATTTCTGCTACATGATTACTGATTGACAAGCTCTGGTGAATACGGCCATTAATTCATGCTATTTAATAAATCTAAATATATATATTCCCAATAAATCATTAAATTGACTTCTTCTTTTGTATTAATTTATGGGGATTTACAAATGTGGCAAGCTGCACAATTTTTACTTTTGAATTGTGACTGTCGTCAAACGCTTGCAACGATCTTTGTCAACAGTTTTGTTCTATGTGGAGCAATGGCGTAATTCTGTTAACTAAAGCATGTTAGCATTTTTACAGAACTTTTTACTGTTAAGTGCACGCTAAGTGCCAAATGCGAACCTTTCTGTGACAAGTTGAGCGTCATAAAAAACTATCGACCACTATCGATAGTGCAGGTCTGCCATCGATGGCGGCTCGATAGTGCTTGACCATCGATAGTGCCATCGATAGTTCTCCACCTCTAATCGTAATACGTCACATTGTAGAAATTCCACCATGGTTCCACCTATCGATTACTCAGCTGTGTTTCTTATCGATCTATGTCTACATTAAATCACAATATAATTTGGGTGGCTAAAAGTGTTAAATTATCATTTAAGGATTATAATCAAATTATTTACTATGAACAAACCCTTTATTGACTACTATGCAATTTTGGGTGTGGATCAAAAAGCATCGAATGCTGACATTATAAAATCTTATCTGCACCTGATGAGAGTCCATCATCCGGACAGAAACCCAAAGCAAACTAAACAGCAGCTGGATTATTGTATGGCCTTAATCGAAGCGTATGAAGTGTTATCGGACCCCTCGCAGCGTATCAAGTACGATCGAGATTATCTTCGAAGGAAAAGCAGTAGCAACTATGACCGAAAGCATAATAATAGTGATTGGAGCTATTATCAAAATCAAAATTTCGATTCTTATCCATTTCAAAATGGAAGAAGTTGGGAGAACAGCGATCGAGATTATGACCGAAAACATAATAATAGTGATTGGAGCTATTATCAAAATCAAAATTTCAATTCTTATCCATTTCAAAATGGAAAAAGTTGGGAGAACAGCGATTTATATAAAATTCTGGGCTTGAGGAAGAATGCCACGGAAAGTGATATTGAATATGCACATATAATATTAAGTGAAAGGTATTGTCTAGACAATGGAAATGCTGAAGTTTGGAGGAAGTCCGACGAAGCTCTTCAAGCATACATTATTCTATCTGATCCAATATGGCGGGCTGAATATGATAAGATATACAACAATTCCAATCAGAACAGTAGTATTCGACGGATTCGATCGAGCCGCCTGAGGATCGTCTGTCTCGTTGGAGGATCCCTTTTACTGGGCTTCGCGGCATACAAATGGAAATGGACAGCGGGATCGGCAAGAGCAGCTTGGAACTGGACCCTTGGCAAGATACCTTCACTAAGCGGAGATGGGCAATTCGCCACTTCGATGGGGGCCGATAATTTGTTTGGATTCAGCCCATTATTACATCAGGTGAAATTCTGGTGACTAGGGTGTTGCGCTCGGACCCGTCTGAAGTGGCGGGCACATATACATAAATAAATATTAAAATATTAAAATTTGTATTAGGTTTAGTTCCGTTACGTTCTTCTTATCCATGTCATAAAAATATACATATTATTATTAAACACAAAACTTAAATGCAGATGCCAAATGATAGCCTTTCTGTGACGAGTTGAGCGTCATAAAAAATTATCGACCACTATCGATAGTGCTTGACCATCGATAGTGCCATCGATAGCTCTCCACCTCTATACCAAACTAGAGATGGGCATGGGCCTCCTTTTTGAGGCCCGGCACGGCCCAAGCACGGCTGGTAAAAACTGAGGCCCAACACGGGATTTTTTTAAATAGGCACGGCACGGACACGGCACGGCCAAACACGGGCGCTTGTAAATTCACTTTGTAAATTCTCTTTATTCATTTTTGACATCGTGGCGTCTCATTTTCTTTTTAATCGTGCTATCGATGTTGTAAGTGTTCGCAAATTTGTGCGATACATCGATGAATTCTACAGCTCAAGCTGACAAACAAGCGATAAAACTACGCCAACTTATCGATAGTACCATATTTAAGTTCAAAATCTGTACCGTGCCTACCGTGCCTACCGACTTTGGTTCCGATGTTTTGCAAGCATCGACGACATCGATGTTTCACTCGATGTTTCTCCACCTCTAGAGTGTACACAAACAACAAACAAAAAAAAGTCGCTTGTGCGCGCAGTGGAATTCCGTTGTGTCTTCTGTTTGGGTTAACCAGAATTAAACCGTAACCCGGTGAATTAAACAGTGCAAAAATGTTGCCCAAATATACGCACGCAATTGTCGCCAGGTGAGTTTACAGCAGACAGCAGCCGAAAACTAACGAGCGCCAAAAAGCGGACCAGGTGCGCAACACACCTGGACAACTGGGGTGGGGTGGCAGGAAGGGGGAGGAGGGTGGTGGTTGGGCATGGGATGTGCATTAAATTGAAATTAGGTCATGTTGCCTAGGCGATGGCTCAGTTTTGGGTGGGGCCAACACCCACACACACAAACTGACCCCTTGAACGAGGCGTGAATTAATTCATTCATACGCGCAAATTGTTACTGTTGTTGTTTATTATATTTAATTGAATTTCACAGAATTTCAAATGCACTGCAAGAGACGGGCAGCTTTGATGTCCAATTGGCGAAACAACAGCACGAACAATATTGCGCTTTATTAAGAGAAATCGGACTGGACGTCATCGAGCTGCCGCCGGATGATGAGCTGCCCGAGGGCGTCTTCGTGGAGAGCAGCGCCGTGGTCTGCAACGGCGTCGCCCTCATTGGGCGCTCCGACAATGCGCGGCGGCGTCGCGAGGCGGACAGCATGGCCATTATATTGAAAAAGGAGCTGGACATACCAGTTATTGAGATCGATGATCCGCACGCCCAATTGGATGGTGGCGATGTTCTGTTTACAGGTAAAAAAAAACTACGGCTATGCCCTTCCCCTTGAAACCCTCCCTTCGCCTATATTCCTTTCGAGAAATCCCTGACCCTACTTACACTTATTCTCATTGATCTTTTTGGAGTTTTTCTGGATTTTCCGAAATCCATTCAACAAATGTTGGATAATTTAATTACTTTTTAAGAACTCCCAGATTTTTAAACTTTTAACATTACATTTATTTATTTTCTTCTCAGTTTAAATGTATATTAAATTCATATTAAACCCTTCCAATTTTATTGTCTCAATTGTCAATTGTTACTAATGATAATCTTTCTTTTGTAGGACGCGAGTTCTTCATTGGCATCTCGGCGTACACGAATGAGGAAGGCGCCCGTGCCGTGGCCATGGCATATCCCGAGTATCCTGTGACACCCATAAGGGTCCGTTTGCCAGTTCATATTTTCAATTAAAACTTATCTAACCTGTTGTATCTGTTACTTTTGCCAGGTGAATGGCTCGAAGCGCTTGAAGTACTATGTCACCATGGCTGGTCCAGATGTGCTTTGCGTCAGCACGAGTGCCACGTGCCAGGAGATTGTAAAGCGCATGGAGCGTGAGGCGAGCTTCACGTATCAGAAGCTAACGCTGCCCGAGGAGAGTGCCGCCAATATGCTCTACATCAATGGCACCATTGTTCATAGATCACCTACTGAAATTCCAGATGCTTATAAGGTTTGAAATCCGCTTAGTTATTAACTGCAAAATTAATTGCATTTGTTATTATTATACAATTAAAGATCTGCAATCAGCTTATTTAGAAAAATTTAATTTAAAATTAAACACATTATTAAGCAGAGGTTGTAAATTTAATTAATTATCATCAACCAAGTTCAGCCACCTTTGTTTCAAAAAGTCCTATAAAAATCGGGCACTGATTTTCATTTCAAATGTCTCTAATCAAAATCAGCCATGATTTGGATTTAAAAAAAGTCATAAAAAAACAATTTACAGACTTTAAATTTTGAAGTTTCAATACAAATACAAATTCAATACTTATTATAATGGATATACTACATATATATTTTTGATCGGCTCAGCGAAAAACTATAAAACAAATTGTTGATTTTACTAATGATTGAAATCATAGAGTAATAAATTTATTGTAAATTTTAATACGTACAATCAAATTAAAAAAAAATAAGTTTAGTATCTCTATATTATCGAATAAATTGTTGATTTAATTAATGATTGAAATCATAGAGTGATTGCAAACATCTTCTTTAAATTGATTGCAGATTTTAGCATGTACAATCATAAAAAAAATATGTTTAATATCATTAAATAATATAAATTAAGCGATTACAATCAAATTGATTTCTTATCCAACTGATAATAACTACATATATTTATCCATTTGTTTTGCAGACTTTAAAGGAGAAAATCGACATTCCAACCCGTAACATTAACATTAGCGAATTTAGTCAATATTCCAGTGGACTGACCTCGGCGTGTCTTTTGCTGCGACGCTGGAAATCCATAAGAAGCATTTGAATCTAAAAAAGAAAAACTAAAACTAGTGTCTGTTTTCTCAGTCTGAGAAAACACCACAAACTGCATGTTATTTTGTATCTAAAAGAAAAAAGAGAAGAAGGAAGAAAAACACGCACAGCGCTGGCATCAAAATTGTTAAATCCACGCGTTTGCCATGGCATCAGCAATAATATCGTCGAATAATTCATATTTAAAATCGTTATTTGTTAAACTTTAGGTGATAATGTTAAAGTATTTATACACACACACACACTGACACATACACACACACACAGATACACATCTCTTCGCACACATTCAAACTAACTTTTCAATTTTTGTGCTATGAACTTCAAATACATTTCACATATTTGGGCAATTTTTTAACGCCCTTCATACATTTATATACATATTTAATATTAATACAATTATGTAGAGACTTTTTTTATAAACGGACACTCGAATTGCGCGAGAGTTCAGCTAACGAATGACCTACGAATCTATGTATCTACTTTACAAGTAGCTGTTAAATGTGTTCACTGTATCCCCAAAATAATCATAATCATAATAAATCAAAAACATTTGTAATTTCTTTACAAAGCGAATGTGCTTTTTAATCAACTACAAATTTAAGATACTTACTTTTTTAAAACTCTAACTATTTTCATAAGAAAAATATTAATATTTTATAATTTCAAAGTAATTTTTTTTTTTAATTCAAGTAACTTTTTTTTACCCTCTGCTGAAAAAGTAAGAATTTTTCGACATTGATCGGTTTATAAACATTTTATATTTGCACTTAAGATTGTAAAAATACAAAATACACATATAGAAAGATTAGTTACTAAATTTAACACTTTATTCTTTTAAAAAAAGAAACTGCAGTTTGTTCAGTTTGGAGTTTGGAGTTTTCGGCATTCTCTATCTCTTTCATTTTCGTTGTGGGTGGTTCTTTCGATCGATAATAATCTCATTATGTTTATATGACGATTACAAACTATGTGTGTAGGTCGGTCATAATAAATACAGTACAAGTATATATAGCTAAAAGATTCCTATTTATGCTTACGTCAAGTGAATGGGCGTGGTGTATTTGAACAATTCATATAGTTATAGTTAAAGTTAGATGTACATACATATACGTTATATATATATATATATATATATATATATAAAGCAGATGAACGATTCGCGATTCTTAAGATATAAATACATTTATATATACTATATATAAAGCATATAAAAAGTACAGATCTAAATGTTTAGTACTATATAAAAGTAGCTTAGAGTCTATTGAGGGTGTAGTATGTCTATAATTAAAAACATATCTAGTTATAGATTCAAGTGTATCTAGAATTCGGCTCCAAATGTATCTAGGTATATATATATATATTGCGATGGATCTTTAGCGTGGATTTTGATATAGTTTATCAGGATAGATCTTTGTGGTTAATCAGACATAGTCGAATCATTTTATAGATCTTTTATCTTTTTTATATCAAGATATATTTATATATTTTTTTAGATCCAAGAGAAAATACTTATCTAGATATATCTATATTTTTTTGACAATTTGTATAGTATATCAGGATAAATCTTTGCGCTTCTTCAGACATTCAAATGTTTTTATAGATCTCTTAACTTTATCTAGATATATCCATGTACTTCTGTAGATCTTCAGATATCTTCTTATTTTAGTAAGTTACATTTTTTTTATCTAGATTTGTATATTAGATCTGTCTGTATATATCTCTATTCTACACAGATCTGTACAGCATATACAGATGCAACTATATGCCTGTTTAAATTTATATATATCTAGAATTTAGATAGATATATATATATATACATATATATCTAGATACAATATCCCCATCATTGTATGCCTATTTCCATCTAGATACAAGTCGAATCCGTAACTTGGTCTATATCTAAATAGTATCTGTTGGATGTAGTGTCGATCCCAGCTAACTGGGATTGTTGTGGGAACTGTTGTGCTGCTGCTGCTGCTGCTCGTTGTTGGCCCTGGGATCAATGTAGGATATGACGCTGCTCTGGCTGCTGTCATCCTCGACCGTCTCATTCAGATTCAAATTCAAAGTCTCCAGTTTGCCACTCTGTGTCTCCACCGGGCGTAATCTCTCCGAGCTGCTTGCCGCCCCCTCCTCCTCTGTAGTTGTTGCTGGCAACTGTTGTTGTGGCTTGGAACTCTTTAAGGGACTGCGACATTTGATGGCCTCGTAGAGCTCATCAATGGAGTTGTTCATAGCCAGCTCATCCTCGTCATTATCACGATCCTGATCCTGTTGCTCCTCCTCCTCAGCCGCCTGCTCCTCGGCGGTGGCTTCTCCGGCACCGCCAACACCTTGGGCCACATGCTGGTGATTGTACAGTGGCTCCGCCGTGGAGGAACCACCTCCATAGGCAACAAACTCATCGTCGAATTCGTTTAAAATATCCACATCCGCATCGCTGGCATTCGAGGATTGGTAGCAACGAAAGTCGTCGGTCAGGGTGAGATTCAAATCATTATCCGCTTGTGGAGCATATAGACCATGACTCCTGATGCTAATCTCCGAGTTCTGATAGTTCAAGTCACTCTCGTTCGTCGGACTGGCCGACAGTAATCTCGTCCCGCTTGGCAGCTGGAAATGCGATGGAGCTGCCGATGGATTCCCGTTGTGATTCGCCTGCAGCTGGGTCAGATTACTGCTGGAGCAGGAGTACATCTGTGTCAGCATCGAGTTGGCGCTGCTGCCCGCCAAGGAGCCCAAGGGATTGCCCTCCAGCAGATCCAGAGCAACTGCAGCCGGATGCCCGGCCGTGTCCGTGGTCTGTGACGTGGCCAACATGTCGCTAATGTTGTTCAAGGATTTCGACTGTTGTTGCTGCGTGTAGCGAATGAGCACACTGGGAAAATCATCCTCCAACCGGATGCTATTGGTCACCTGCACCGAATTGGACACATAAATCTCGTGCTTCTGCAGCAGCGGCTGTTCGAGATTGGCCGGATGGGGAGGAGCCTCCTCCTCAGCGGGCAAGCCCAAGCTATTCATGGCCTCCAAACTGGGCGGCTTGACAGGCGTGGAAGAGCTAATGGGCGGATTACAGCGATCCGGGAGAAAGATTTCCGTTTGCTGGCACGTGTTGGCATAGAGCGGAGCATGCTCGTCCAGGGAACTGGCGTCGTCCTCCTCCTGCTGCGTCAACAGCTCGTCGTCGTGCTCGTGCAGCGTCTCGTCCAGCAGCGACGGTGTCCGCGTCCTCCCAGTGCTCGTCCTCAGCTTGATCACCTCATGCTGGGGCGTCAGTGTCTCCGGTATGTTGGTATAGATGTTAATCTTGTTGTTGGCTGGCACAAATCTCTTGTACTGCAATCCCTCCACTCCACCCAGTCCCAATCCGCCTCCCCCGCCGCCCGCATCTTTGTGCACCGCCGACTTGTAGTGAAGATTCGTATTGTTGACCTTGCTGCCGCCGGCCAGCAGTGTCATGGCATTGTGATGCCGCGCGTACAGCTGCTCCGAGCTGGCGTCGCTCAGGCTGTGCTGGCTGTGCAGCTGCTGCAGCTGGAGCTGCTGGGGCAGCGCCTGACGCTGCAGCTCGAAGTTGTTGCGCTTCGCCAGACGCTTCTGTTTCTTGAAGAACTTGCGGGCCACATTGATCTGATTGGGATTGTAGAAGATGTCGGCGCTGGGTATGTTCTCGTGACCGGGCACCACATGCAGCAGGGCATTCAAGCTGGATGCACTTGCTCCGCCTCCGCCTCCCGCTGCATTGTTATTGATGATGGTTATGCCAGCTCCTCCTCCTCCACCGCCGCCGCCGCCTGCTCCTCCGCCACCCAACAGCTGCTGTGTGGTGCCATCCATGTGTCCATTGCTCCGCGTCTGACTGCGCATGCTCCGGGCGCTGTTGCTGCGCTGCTTGTTGGAGCACTGGCTGTTGGAGCGCGAGCCCGCCGAGTTGTTGGGCTCATACAAGCTGCCGGGTCCGGCCTTGTAGGCCACAATGGAGTTGCTGATCATGGCAGCGCCGCCCGCTTTCACAGCGCCCGCTGCACTGCCTCCGTTTGCTGTCGTCGCTGCTCCAGCTCCTCCGCCTCCGCCGCCCGCATTATTGTAGGCCACCAGGTGACTGGATCGGACCAGACGATGCTGTGTCCAGGCCTGACGGGCATCGTTCCTGGTCAGATTGTAAAAGAGCAGCAGAAACAGTCCAAGGATCACACAGCTGGCCACAAAGCTGATCACATAGAGCTGCCGCTCGCTGTGCACATACAGAGCCGCCGACAGCCAGGCGGACACATAGAGCACCACAAAGATGAGGTGTCCACGCAGATGCGACATATTGGAGCGCTCAAAGTCATCCACAATGCTGCTCAGGGGATTGCTCAGCGTGCTGTACTGCTCCTGGAGCTGCAGCGCCGAATTGCTGGCCTCCTGCTTGGAGTGGGCATTGGTGGCACAGCCATTGCCGTCCAGCCAGTCCAGATCAATGTGCTCCGTGGCCTGTGTATTGTTATCCGAATACTGTCGCTGTCCCAGCTGCAAATGTTCCCCCCGCTGTGGATGTTGTTGCTGATGATTCTGATGCTGATTCGGGTGCAGCACATTCACCGCCTGCTGGCTGAGCTGGTAATAGATGCAGATGGCCAGGATGCCGCTGAAGATTAAGAGTATGCCAGCGGGCACAATCAGAGCATTCAGGGTCGTCGTGTTGTTGAGGAAACAATAATCGTAGGCCGCGTATTCCGCGAGATTCACGGCACTGGAGATGCCGCAGATGAGGAGCGCAATGCCCCAGCCCACCAGATAGATGCCCAGGATGGGCTTGCGCTGATGTGGCTCCGCCAGCGACTGACCCGTCGCCGCCGCCGACAGGGGCAGACTGGACTTGGTCAGGCGCTTGTACATGCTGCTCAGACTGACGCACAGCCAGAGCAGCACACACAGGCTGAGGTAGTGCAGCAGCAGTCCGAACAGGCGGCAGTGCCAGAGATTCGTGGTCTGGTAGATGCCCAGCACGAAGATCAGGCACAGCGTGGCCAGGGCCAGCCAGGTGTTGATCAGCGCGTGGCGCTGGACACGATTGATGCGTATGACGCCGCCAAACACCACGAAGGTGACGATGTTGAACCAGGCGCTGGCGAACAGCACCGCACAGCCCACATAGATGGCCAGCGGCGGATGATGGAACCGCGCGCCCGCCAGCTCGCTGCGATAGTCGTTGAGGAAGTCCGAACGCTGCAGCAGTCCAAAGTATCCGATGCGACGACAGCTAAACATGAGGAGCGTGCGGTGTTGATAGTGCTGCTGGCACACGCTGGGATTCCACGCCTTCAGCTGCTCATCCCACCAGGCGGGCAGCGGAGCGCTGCGCGCGTCGTGATACGGATGAGCACGCAGCATGATGGTGATCCGCTGCTGATAGACGTCCTCCTGGTCCTGGTCCATGGTCTCCATTGCCTCGCCCGAGCCCTCCGCCACTTGGTTGCCTATCAACTCTCCGTCCGTGGTATACAATCTGGCGCCTATGACCACCGAGCTGAGCGTCTCGTTCTGCTCCGACTGCAGATTGGGCAGCAGCTTGGCATTTCGATATAGACTGATCATCAGCTTGAGATTCCTATTCGAATTGTTGCCCGGCAGCTGCTCGTGCAGCACCTGGTAGGGCACCTGGATGGCGGCATCGACGTCGCCATGCTCGTACATGGGTATCGTGTCGTTGGCGCTGTTGCACTGCAATCCCCGCTGACTCTGCTCCAGCCAGACGCACGACATGCTCAGGAACTGCTCCAGCTGCACATGGAAAACATCCACAAAGATGTTGCGCTGCTGTCGCCACACGGTCGACTCGCTGTCAACGGTGCCCACTGCTGCCGAGCTGGCCAATCTCAGGGCGGATGCCTCCACAATGTGCAGCAGTTTGTGTCCCGTGCCCAGCTCCAGCTGCGACAGCTCCAACAACTTGCCGGGCAGCGTCAACAGCTGCGAGACAATGTCCATCAGCAGATAGCTAATCTCCTGCTGCTGATGCGCCTCCAGCTGCTCCAGATACTTGAACAACGTCCTCGCTATATACTCCAAGTCCATGGGATCACGCAGCTTGTGCAGCTGCGTCTGGATCTGGGTGAAATTGTGCAAGCGTCGTGCAATCTCCAGCGCATTCTGACCCTTGGTCAGCGTGAGATTCACCTTGGCGAACTGCTCCAGGATGCGTGTCGTTTCGCTCACGTACACACAGTTCTCCGTGTCGAGATTCGTCCACTGGCCGTCGTTGCCACACTCGTGGGCGGCACGACGCTCAATGGACATGTCGCTGGGCTCCTCCACGCAGGATTGGAGCACCGTCTCGCCGCGCATCGTGCGTGGCCAGTGGTAGACGCCCTTGTTCGTCCGGGACACGATGGCGTCGCAGTAGAGCGTTCCCTTGGCCACCACATGCAGCACTATCGACTGCGACAGATTCGCCTGCTGGCTGCGCAGCGTGCAGTCCCACATCCCCGTGTGATTCTGCGTCAGACTCCCGATCCGCAGTATCGAGTTGAGTATGCCCGAGTCCGTAGACTGCCCCGTCTCCAGATTGACGTCGTTGAACACCTTGGTCGGATCCCGATAGATGATGTCGTCCGTGGAGTTCTGTTGCCGTATCTTGTCCGACCAGCCCCAGAACACGTAGGCCCGCGTCGGCAGGTCCTCCGACTCGCGGGGTGCTCCGATGGCCACGCGCGGCGCATAGCACTTCAGCTGCAGCTCGTCGCCCTCGAAGGCAATCTGCGGATGATAAACAGGCAATTAATTACACCAGCCAACAAAGTTCGACCCTTTTACAAATTAACGACAAATGAACATTTTAAAAATGTTTCTGCTACAGAACTTTTTCTTTAAAAATATATATTTAAAATAAATCATTTTTTGTAATGATTTTTTTTTTAATTTCAGCTTTATCATTTTTTGTAATCTTTACTCAAGAATGTCTATACTAATTATCTTAAAAGACGCTTCCTTAATGCAATTATGTAAAACTAAACAAATTCAAATTTTTCAAAGTTTCAAAATCAAAAATATAAAAAATGTACCTTAAGAATTTTCCTTCTTTCTTCAAAAATATATGAACATATGGGTAGTTGTCTAATTTCGAATGCGACATTCGTACGCTTTCATAATGAAAAAACATGTAGCAAAACTTTATTTTATTTTGACAAAAGGCGAAACATATAGATCTTGATTGGCGCTATAGTTGGTGCTAAGGTTTATTTTGGTAAATTGTTCGTATTCAAGATAATTTGAAAAAACCAATGCATTCGAAAACGACTCAAATAGAAGTCGTTTTTTCGGAGACTAATTCAAACACTGATTTCGGCAAAACGTGAATGAATATTTTGTTGCAATAAAATTAAAAAAGCAATGCATTGATTGATCTTAAAAATGTTTTATGTTTGATTTAAAAATATTAAGTAGTTTTTTTTTTTTTTGATTTCAATCACTGTCACACGCCACATGTCGCACGCGACATTTTGTTCCACAATATATTTCTATTGTTTCTGTCTCTCTTTTTTTAAATTACATATCGAAACAGCTCAAAAGACTTGTTTTAAGTTCAACTTTCAATATATTTATATGTATTAAAATGATTCATGCTACAATCTTACTATCTTACTTAGTGTAATCGTCAGAAATACAAACGGTCCATTTTGGAAGTCAACTTTTAAGAAAGAGCGCATTAATATAGAACAAGTGAATTTATTCCAATGTAGAATCTATAGGTTATTCTATTGAGTTTCTTCTAGCGTATATTGCTTGAATAATTAACTTAATTTTAAATTTCACAAGATATGGATTTTTAATCAATTGAACGTTTTTGGCCTCGGTTGACATGTCTATGGAAATGCCCATAAGCAAATTTGAAAACATATATTCAAGTATAAAGATCTTTTACTTGAGATCAATATATAAATTAAAATAGGGCAGAAGTAAAAATTAAATCTAGTTTGAAAAAACGATTGTTTCACTTCAACAACATAATTCAATTATATGCTTGCCTGAGCCGATATTAATCGTTATGCATGAACCGGTTTCTCAACGGTTACATCGGTTAGAATAATTTCGGTTTTTGGGTTTCATTGTTATAAAGAAGTTCGGTTTCGGTTACGGTTTCAGTAACGGTTACCAACTTCAATCGGTTATTACCGGCTATCGGTTACGGTTATAATTCCTGGTTGTAAGTTTTATTCCACTCTTAAAAACCCCTTAAATTTGATATAATAATGAATAACTCACCTGGTTCTGTTTGGGCACTAGCTCCAGGAGTGGTTGCAGCGCCGATTCGCACCGGAAATCGATGCCCACTTTGAGTTTCTTGAGCGGCATGCCCCGAAAATTGATGGGCGAATCACATTTGGGAGCCGGCAGCAGACGAATGTCGCGGGCATTTGACCAGGCAATCAACCAAATGAGACCACAATCACAGGCCAACGGATTGTTGGACAAATCACTAACGAATTGAAGTAAACACAAATGAGATTCGAGTCAAAAGTAAAAGGTGGCAACTCTGCTTACAGTTGCCTAAGTTTGGGCATCAGCTCAAAGGTGCCTTCGTAAATGTGACTTATGGAATTGTTGGCCAGTTTCAGTCGCTCCACATTTAGCAGACTATTGCCAAAGGTGTCCCTGTCCAGTTCGCTAAGTAGATTTGAGGATAAATCCAAACGTTTTAGTTCTGTAAAGCTTTGAAAGTCATCTTCTGTTATTTGTGCAATCGCATTTTTGCTGGCATTGCTGTAAAAGAAAAAAAGAAGCGAATAAGTAAAGCTGTTATGTGTGCTTTTTTATAAATGGCAACTCACATGATGGATATGATGTGCACATCATCGCCAAAGTTCAGTTCCTTCCAGTTAACAATTTGCTGATCGTCGCATCTTACACGCAATGTTTGAATATTTTCCGAGATGTTTTTGCAGCTACATTTTTTGGGGCACATTGCCTGAACAACAACAATGGTCGTCGGCTGGAACAGCAGGACGAGCAGCGGGCCCAGGCTGAAGAGCCACAGCAATTGTGCAGCATTCATTTTTGGTGCTCAGTTATGTTGTTGCATTTGTCGCATCCATTTAATTAACAACTGATATGCAAACAAATGCATAATAAACAAAAACAGCAAAAGTTACAACAAAAAAAAATTCAACCAGTATTGCTCTATGCACTGCATTTTTCCCTATAACGCTACCGAATAGCACTAAAAAATACCGCATTTTCGATTGCATTTATCGATATAGCACAATTTTAAATATTGACCTTAAAACGTAATCCAACTATACGAATAACATTTTGGGCACAATTATTATAGAAATTCGCAACGCTTATTAATAATATTAAGTCCAATTTTTGTTATTGTCATTTGAAATATTTCTGCCAGTTGATATGGACACACTGCGCTTATAAAATTAACAAAATGAAATGTGCATAAAAAGGACAAACTTGAATTGTGTTATCGAGGTTTTCAGTATTTAAAAAATTTACAGTTGCTACATAATTAAAGTAGAAATAAACTTATTTTTGGGAGAGAATTACAACATTGCTTTAAATTTATGTTGACTGGGAAGATATTTGCCTAATTTAATTGGTGCACTTCAGTGCTGCAATAATTTCGACAGTTAAAAATAGATAAAAATCAGAATTTATAAAATTAAAAAAGCGAATACAAGTATAAATACAAAAAAGAATACTAAAAAAATTTGAACTTTAATGTAAACAAAAAAAACAAAGTGTTTGAAAACAACTAAAAATTTATGTTGACGTAAAAAGTTTAAAAATGTACGTCCAATTTGTAACTATTTCTGAGATAAATTGAAAAATAAACAGCCATAGACATTTGAAAATATGCTAGATTTGGCAATAAAGAAGCTAAACTTGCAGCGCTATTGCAATTATTGCTATAATATTGATGTGTAGACACTGGTCACAACATTGTTTTTATAAAAATTGACGTGTCAGATAAACGAGAGTGAAAATATAGAGCAAAACATATTGAACACGTCGTTTATCTAGAGCAGCGCAGCGAGTGGATGGAGTTCCTCAAGAGTGGCATCAAGACCGTGCTGGGCGGCACTGAGCCGGGCCAGCAGCCGAGTGCAGCCGAAACGGTTGAGAAGCTCGTGGATCGCGTATTCTCCTCCACACTGTTGGAGGATCGTCGCGACGCTTGCCGGGCACTGAAGGCGCTCTCGCGCAAATACCGCATCGAGGTGGGCGCCCAGGGCATGCCCCCGCTGGTGCAGGTGCTCCAGAACGATGGCCAAGATGCCGAAATCATCAGTTATGCGCTGGACACGCTGTGCAATATTGTGACGAGCGAGGAGTTCGATGAGGAGGCCGACAATCCGGCGGTATCGGTCAATGTGGGCGAGCAGTTCACGGAGATGTTCATCAAGAGTCCGGAGCATGTCACGCTGGTCATGGGCTATCTGGATGAGTATGATTTCCGTGTACGCCGTGCGGCAATTCAATTGATCACATCGCTGATTGCGAACAAGACGCGAGAGCTGCAGGATCTGATCCTGGTCAGTCCCATGGGCGTGTCCAAGCTGATGGATCTGCTCACAGACAGTCGCGAGGTGATACGCAACGATGTCCTGCTGCTGCTCATCGAGCTGACCAAGGGCAATTCCAATATCCAGAAGATCGTGGCATTTGAGAACGCCTTCGATCGTCTGTTTGACATTGTCCGGGAGGAGGGCTGCTCCGACGGCGGCATTGTCGTCGAGGATTGCCTCATCCTGCTGCTCAATCTGCTCAAGAACAACTCGAGCAATCAGCAGTTCTTCAAGGAGGGCTCCTACATACAGCGCCTGGCGCCCATGTTCACTCTGAGCAACTCTTCCCATTCCAATTCCAGTGATCTCGACGACAGCGCCTGGACCCCGCAGAAGGTGTCCAATTTCCACTGTCTGGTGCAGGTGGTGCGTGCCCTGGTCACGCCCAGCAATCAGCAGCAGGTGGTCAGCGCCTGTCAACGGGTCATGCAAAAGTCGCAGCTGCTCCAGGCGCTGTGCGACATCCTCATGAGCAGCGGCGTGCCGGCGGACATCCTCACGGAGACGATCAATGCCGTGGCCGAGGTGGTGCGCGGCGATCGCGAGAACCAGGATGAGCTGGGTCGTGTCTTGGCGCCCAGCCAGCCGCCGCGTCCCGCCATTGTGGTGCTGCTCATGTCCATGATCAATGAGAAGCAACTGCTGGCCCTGCGCTGTGCCGTGCTCTACTGCTTCGAGTGCTTCGTCTATCGCAACTCGGACGGACAGCGCGCTGTGGTCCAGACACTGCTCCCCTCGAGTGCCACGGACGTGAGTTCCCTGTCCACGGGTCAGCTGCTCTGCACGGGTCTCTTCTCCACGGACACGCTGGCCAATTGGTTCTCCGCCGTGGCCATAATGCACACGCTGGTCGAGAACGTGGCCCAGAAGGAGGAGCTGCTGCGCGTGCTGTTGGCCACGCCGGGTGGACAGCGTCCCATCACGTTGCTGGAGCAGTGCACGAATCTGATGCAGCAGGAACGCTATCGGCTGCAGAGCAAAGTGGGTCTGCTCATGCTGCTCAGCGTGTGGCTGGCCCACTGTCCCGGCGCCGTCAAGGCGCTGCTGGAGACGCAGGGCACCATGGCCTATCTGACGGCCCAGCTGTGCGCCAATGAGCACGACGAGCGCGAGTATCTCGTCCAGGGCATGTGCGCCTTCCTCATGGGCCTGTGCATCCAGTTCAACGACAACTCGCTGCCCAGTCAGCGGCGCGAGGACATCAGCCAGCTGATCATCAAGCGCATCGGCCAGGAGACGTTCTGCAACAAGCTGAGCGAGGTGTCGCGCCACGAGGCGTACAGTCGGGCCTGCAAGCAGGCCCAGATCCGGGCCAAGGGCGCCAGTGAATTGCTGCTCGACTACGAGTACTGCAAGCTCTACAAGGGATTGGAGGCGTTGATAGCCAAGCTGGTCAGTGGCTTTGATGTGGATGGCATTGAATTGACCGAGTTGACGCTCAGCTCGGAGGCATCGGCATTGGTGGCCCAGTACAAGGGCATCATCCGTGGCATGGATGGACAGATTCAGACACTCCAGCAATCCGCCAAGGATCTGGAGCAGCAGAACAGCGAACTCAAGCAACAGCTGGAGCAGGAGCAAACGCTCAAATCGCAGCTGGGCGATCAGAATACTTTGCTCAAAGCTCAACTGACGGCACAGCAACAGCAACAACAACAGCCAGAGGCACAACAAAATGGATCAGGAGGAGGAGCAGGCGATGAGGAACTCAATGCGGCACGTTATCAGGCCAACATGTATTTTGCGGAGAACATACGACTCACCAAGGAGCTGGAGACGCTGCGTCAACAGCTGGCGGCGGAGAAACAACGCGCGGATGCGGCAAATGAATCCCTGCTGGCAACGCAAAAGGATCAGGAGGATCTGCTGGAATTGCTGGCGGATCAGGAGGCCAAATTGGCGCGCTATGAACCACAGACGACACAGACACAAACACAGACACAGATAGAGATGACAAATGAGGCTAGCGAAGCAGCCAATAATAGATAACTTCCAAAGCGGAGAGATTCAATTATGATTTGTATCAGCGGTGGGCACGAAATCTGAATTCGGGAGCACTACAACAAGAACAACCCTATTAGAGTCCAACTACTTTGTCGATCACCCAAATGTGCGAGCTAAAAGTTGGGAGCAGCCGCTAGCTCCCGGAGCCCATGCGTGCCCACCGCTGATTTGTATTAAGATTCACACACACACACACATGTATGTCTATGCCTATGTGTGTGTGTGTGTGTTAAGAGTGTATTTTGTGTGTGTGTGGAAAACTCGACTCAACGCCAACTGCCCCCTTTATACATTATATACATTCTTGTTTGTTTTTTAACGTGTATATACACACAAAAAAAAAATTAAATATATACATATATTACATAGAAATGTATCTGATTGTTTCAACAATTGATGTTCCAAGTCTCAAATTAAACAACCTTATATTAAAAATAAAAAATAAAATAATGTGTAGACAAATTTGAATTTGAAGAATTCCACACGAAAATGAAGAGAGTTGTTGATATACAAATATATACATATAGAAAAAATAATATATTCGATTTGTTCTGTTTTTTAGATGATTTTCAACAGGTTTAATCTGTCTTATGCTAGATTATTTAAACAGAAATTAGAAATTTAACGGAATTCATTATTAAAAAAATGATAAATCTTAGACGATTCGTTAATTTTTTACTCTCAATGGGAGCTATTATGATGAAGGCTTTAAAATTGAGTTGAAAGTGGAACTATCTATGTACATACAGTAGTTATGGAAAAATAATTTTAAAAGTCGACAGCTTTATATTCCGATTTTTGTTATATATATTATATATTTCAGAAGTAAGTTTTAGTTAACTTGAGGTCAAGTAATGTCTTTAAGACACCAACAAACAACAACACACAAAACACTTGCCAAAAATGCAAGGAGCATGGCTCGGTATACAGCTGTTTCAAGAGATGCCAATCTCTATCATCAGTACCGTTTGCTGACTTGACCAGCGATCTCAGCCTAATGTCACTTTTGAGAAGCTAAAACCAGTTGTGAATTTTAGGTCTCAAAAGTGAAAAATAGCTGTGAAGCTGATCTAGCCCTTTGTGTGTTGTTGTTGCCGTCGTTATTGTGCAAATGCCATCGGCATATATATTTGCAATAACAATTTTGGTTTTTTGTTTTCTGTTTATGTCAGTAACAAGAGAGTGTTGCCACTATTTCAGAATTTTTCCGGCGTGTAGTCCGTTTATGTTTAAAATGTTTGTTTTTGTGACCTTTCTATATTGTAGAAGTAAGTTTTAGTTAACTTGAGGTCAAGTAATGTCTTTAAGACACCAACAAACAACAACACACAAAACACTTGCCAAAAATGCAAGGAGCATGGCTCGGTATACAGCTGTTTCAAGAGATGCCAATCTCTATCATCAGTACCGTTTGCTGACTTGACCAGCGATCTCAGCCTAATGTCACTTTTGAGAAGCTAAAACCAGTTGTGAATTTTAGGTCTCAAAAGTGAAAAATAGCTGTGAAGCTGATCTAGCCCTTTTATTATATATTTCTTTTAAAGCATCCATAGAGAGAAAGAGTGGATTATCAATAGAGTGGAAGGAATTTCAAAATGGATCATTTATAGAGCTATAGAATGGATAGTACATATAGCTATAGAAAGAACCTATTTATCAACCATACAGTGGCGGAACAAAGAAAACCGGACACCTGCAAAAAATTTTCAAAAATATCTTCGCTAGTATTTCTTATGATTTTTTTGGAAATTGTTCCCTAAGCTACTTTTGTATGAAAAGGAGAAAAAAGGGGTTAAAATAGTGATTTTTTGCAATTTTTTGCAGTGACTATAAAAATTGTTTGAAGAATTTTTTGCGTCCAAACATTTTTTTTTGTGCCCGAGGAAAAAAGTTTAAAAAGTAGACTTTTACAAAAATTCGAAATTTTCAACGGGTACTTAATGGGTTAAGGAAAGTTTTGTATCATTTAAACGGTCCCTAGGGTTCATACGTTTTTCCTATGGTCAAATAAATAAAAACTTAAAAAAAAAACTCCAAAAACCGCACTTTTATGGTGTCCGGTTTTCTTTGTCCGCCACTGTATATCTATGGAATGGATCAAAATCTATAGTATTTATTCTCTACAGAGCTGTGGAATCAAGATATTCCGGGGTGCCACAGAAATCGCTTTCGCTTGAATTTCACTCAAATTTGTAATTTAAACCCGGATTAATTGCATACATTTATCAATACTTTAAACCGACTCTCAAGTTAGTAATGCAGAAATATTCCTTATATCCTGTTTGAAAAATATATTCGTCCAAATTTTCATATTCATATTTTGAAGTCTTCATGTCAGAATCTAAAGGTTTCTTTAGTTTACTGGATTAAATGATTTAAGCTCGGTTTCTACGAATTATGACAGTCTTTGAAGTAAATGAGCGAATTCCCTTAAATTGAAGGCACTTTATTAAGTGTTATACCTGTTTTTGTAGATATCATTTAACAGCAATTCAATTTGCCTCATTGCTTTAAAAGGTCTGTAACAAGTTGCAATAGTTTAGCTTTAAAACTAAGTTTTATGCTCTTTTATGTCCATTCCATCCAGAATTGAACTTGGAACAAGTTGAAGTTATATGAAAGTCTAGGCTTTTGTACATATTCACAGTTTCTGTCATTTCATATGATTCAGACGCTTCGAAGTTAACTGCTAAACTAGACTGTATAATCCATTAAAGATGCTATAAATCAAGTTCCCAGCTGATTTCCATTTCATCCAATGCTCATTCACTTTTTGGCACATTTTCACAAGAAAAAAAAAGTAGAATTTGTAAATTTCATGTTTTTTTTACCATTCACATTTATTAACAAATGGCTACAGGTTTGTTTCTTATACGATGTGTTGTGGGCAGATGTTAAAAGATGTTTTTCTCATTTTTAGTTGACCATTTCACATTTTACTTCTTGTCACTTGAGACGGAGCTCTTGGATTCACGGATCGAGGCAGAGCGACGACGCTTGGCCTCCTCACGCTTGGCCTTGGACTCCTTCTTGCGCTGCACCAACAGCTTGGCATAATCGGCAGCAGCCTCCTTGGACGCCGTCTGGCGCTTCTTCTTCAGGGCAATGCGTCTGTGCTTGCGCTGCAAAACCACTGGGGTGATGAGACGCTGAATTTTGGGTGCCTTGGAGGTGGCCTTCTTGTTATCCTTGGCGGGCAATGGGCGACGCACAACAAAGCGACGGACATCATCCTCCTTGGTCAAGTTGTACAGCTTGCGGATCTTGCTGGCACGCTTGGGACCCAAACGACGTGGAATCGTCTTGTCGGTCAGACCGGCAATATCCTGCTCGCCCTTCTTGATGACAACGAGCGCCAAGACGGACATGTTGGCATCAACGATGCAGCCACGCACAGACTTGCGCTTGCGCTCGCCAGTGCGACGGGGACGATAGCAAGAGTGTCCCTTCTTCAGCAACAGACGCACACGACCTACAAGCAACAACAACAACAACAAAAGTTAATCATTTGAATTTGAATTCTGTGTATATTCGAGTACTTACCGTGGGTGAGCACGCCCTGCTTCATGGGGAAGCCCTGCTTGTCGTTGCCGCCAGAGATGCGCAGCTGGTAGCCCTTCCACTCGTCGCCCAGAATGTCGGCTTCCACAATTTGGCCCATACGCTTCTCGTAGAACACACGCAGTTTGTGCTCGTCGACAACTTCGAACAGCTTTTGGCATCCCGTTGCGGGATAGGAAACGTTGAGCTGCAATATAAACACACAACATACATACGTATTATTATATGAGAGACACTTTTGTTTAGTTTCCGTATATACAAAATGGTCGCAATTGTTATCTTGTATTTTCTCAACAATCACTTGAGTTTCTCATGCAACATTCATTTTTTGCTCTAGTTTAACATCATTGCTAATTGTTTTTGGCATTATTTATTATTGTTCACAACGTTTGTTATAATATTTTTCACAAAATTTTTGCACACCTTCATTATGTTGGTCTTGCTGCAATCAACACAGAAAAAAAAGAATCGGTCTTGTCAAAAAGCGACTAGGTAAGGGAAAGGAAATAGTGATGTCGACGCCATCGATATGTTGAGCGCTATCGATAGTTTGAAACCATCACTTATCGATAATAATTCAAAATTAACTGACTGTTTACAAATAAATAACAGCCATAAGTGCACATTTTTGTTACGCTAAAATTTATTATTCCCCAAAAATTATTTTTACAACTATCAGCATTTGCGTAAACGGACCCATTTGGCAAGAAATAAATAATATCAGTTATCGTTAAATTCAACCCTAATGCGCTGCAAACATCGATAAATGAAATGCATGCCTGCCCATTAACAGCTGTCAAAAAAGTGAGTGACCATGCGTTTTAATCGAACAACAGGGTGACCCACTCACAATAAACAACGATTACAACACGTGTTGTGCTCACTTATTTTGTTATTAAAAGAACATTTTCATAAAACAGCAAAGAAATGGGTAAACCGAAGAAAGCAAATGTGGCGATTATTAAAAATCCCACCCTGGAGAAACAAATCACAGAGGGCAAAGTGGCTAAGGCCAAAAACAAGGACAAGGTCAAATTGCGGGCCGAAGAGTCAGCGGTAAGTGAAGGGACTCCAAAGACAATTGCAAACATGACATGGGAGACTAATATAAGCAATTGATTATAGAACATAGACACAAAGAGCAGCCAGAAGATCTTGGCAGCCGCCAGACAACAGCAGTTGGAAATGGACGAGGAGAATTTCCCAAGTTTGGTGCCCAGACGAAGTGTTAATTTCAATTTGCGTAAGTAGAGCGTACTCGACTGCGAGAGACCCTGTACTTTATTATCTGATCGTCATGAAATGTACGGATCACATTGATCTTAAGATATTTATCATGTGTGCCAAATCTCTAGCTTTAAAATTGCTATTTTAATTCGCCCTTTTTAATCAATAATCAATATTTTAATCAATATTCCTCTCCTTATAGAAGATAACGTGGAGCCGGAACAGGAAGATGTTACGGAAACCGACTTCATGGCCGATCTGGGCATGGATGATGACGATGTGGCGGCCTTCGAACGCTTCCAGCAGCCACCAACTAAGGAGGGCAAGCGTACTCTACATCTGTCCCAGATGATAATGCAAAAGATCCAGGAGAAGGAGGCAGATATTCATACGAAAATCTCCGATGAGGGCTCACTGAAAATCGAAGAGGTCGATCCCAAGGTGAAGGAAATGTACGAGGGCGTCAGGGATGTGCTGAAACGCTATCGCAGTGGCAAGATCCCGAAGGCCTTCAAGATCATACCCAAGCTGAGGAACTGGGAGCAGATATTGTTCATCACGGAGCCGCACAATTGGAGCGCTGCAGCCATGTTCCAAGGCACACGCATCTTCTGCTCGGTGCTGTCCCAGGCGATGGCCCAGCGTTTCTATAATCTGGTGCTGTTGCCGCGCATTCGCGACGATCTGTGCGAATACAAGAAGCTCAATATGCATCTGTATAATGCCCTGAAGCGTGCTCTGTTCAAGCCGGCGGCCTTTATGAAGGGCATCATCTTGCCACTGCTGGAGTCGGGCGACTGCACATTGCGTGAGGCAATCATATTTGGCAGCGTTGTGGCGCGCAGCTCCATTCCCGTGCTGCACTCGTCCGCCTGCCTGCTGAAGATCTGTGAGATGAGCTACTCGGGTGCCAATTCCATATTCATACGCTATTTCCTCGACAAACGTTATGCTCTGCCCTATCGTGTCATTGATGCCGCCGTCTTTCACTTTTTGAGGTAAGTGCATGAATTCGTTTTGTTAAGAAATTATAAATTTATTATATAATTCTTCTTTGTAGATTTGAGAACGATAAACGTGAGCTGCCCGTGCTATGGCATCAGAGTCTGTTGACATTCGCACAGCGTTATAAGAACGACATCTCGTCCGAGCAAAAGGAGGCACTGCTACAGCTTTTAAAGTAAGTAATTCCCACATCTTCATCACTCGAAACTCCTAAGTTCAATAATTTGTATCTTGCAGAAAGAAATCTCATCCCAAGATGACGGCGGACATCAGAAGAGAACTCCAGGCAGCCAGTTGCCGTGATGAGAAAATGATGGAAACAGATAATGCTACGAGCAGTGCACCAATTAAAATGTACACCGATGCAGATGTGGGCTATGAGGGTTAACTTTGTATCAAGTCAACAAACTAATTGTAGCACATCGATAAGCATATTTATATTTAATTTTTGAAACAATCAAAAGCATTGTTCATGTTTATGTAAATATATATATTCATACATAATTAAATATATATTCGTAAATATATGTGACTGAAATTTAAATGCAAGCATTGTTTACAGTCTTTTACTTTATCATTTCGTTGAGTTCCTAAACTCATTTCAACTTACCGACCGTTATTTAGATAATCGATAAGTAATCGATCATTGCTCGATGAGAACACTGAAAGTCAGCTTAAAGTCGCCATTTTGTAATCAGTCGCTTGGGCAGTGTTGTGGTTTGATGATGGTTTTGAGAAAAGTTTATTAACCTCCCGCATCCACATAACTATTAAATTTTACCCAAAAAATGCCTGTGTTGTCAATTTTTTCCCATTTAGCATATTGGAGGCTATTATACTGACTAAGAACTATGCATTTGTAAATTGCCAGAAATGGCGGGAAATCACTAGGGCCTAGTGACGGTGCGAAAATCGATTACTGAATGACCTTATTTTCATAACGATTACGTTAGATATTTTTGCGAAAAATTTAATTTGATCCTTTATTTGGTCTGCATTGTATCATCGAAATTAAAACTACATTAATCGATTTGAAATTTTCCGTTTTTTTTTTAATAGAAAAAACAAATGTATGTATGTGTATGTAGGTGTAATTGTGTGAGTGTATGTGTGTAAATGTAATCGATGAGTGTTTTTGTTTTGTTACGTTTCGTTTTGTTTTTATACAATTTTGCATTATTATATGTAGAAATAACGGCATTGACATTTGACGGCCGTATACATAAATATTTATTTATATTTCGTTATTAATATCAATTTTGTAATAATTCTTAAATATTTCTGTAACCAAAATGCTTCTAAAAGTTTTGTCACTTTCTTTAGTCTCTAAGTATTGTTTCATTATCTCACTCCAACATTTGTTTGTATTTAAGGGCATACTCCATAATAATAATTATAATTATAATAATAATAACATTAACTATAATAATAATAATAATCTGGCCTGTTTCGAATTTCACTTTCACACAAATTTCGTTGAAATTTCTGAAGAATACAAAATTTTAGTGAAATCGATGCGAAAGTTGAATTCAAAAGATGTCTATATAATAATTATCAATTGAACAATTTACAATAACTACTATGGACCATTCGAAATAAGTAATGTTTATAAATCTTAATAGTTAATTGTGATTACTTTAAGCTGAGCTTTCTTAACTTTCTCATTTTTTTTTTAATTTAGTATATTTATAGATGATACCAAAATGGGAGCTGAATTTCGAGTAGGGAAATATTAATAGACCGATATTTCATAGGAGATGATTAATAATGATCCAAGCGAAGGGAATAAAGCGTTAAGTATTTAAAGGGTAACTATTCTATGTGAATACCAAAGAATACATATTGCGGCCTGTTCCCAAACCCAGTTTCGCTTCAATTTCACACAAAAATTGTAGTTAAATTGTTTGTGAAATGGAATTGGAAACAGAAGTGAGTATGTATGTACCATGACCTGATCAAAAAAAAAAAGAAAAGAAAACTGGTTTCAAATACTCTTTAAGGATATTTTGGATGAGGGAGGGGACAAATCATTTAAGTATTTTACCCATTGGTCCATGGTTACTCTCGATTTCGAAAGAGATACTACGTAAGTATGTACATACGACCCGATACGGTACGATACGATACGATACGATGGTCAAATGGTCATTGGTTCCGCAACCTAACTGATTTAACAACAATTTGTCTAATTAAAAGATATGTATCCATTTAAAATGGCATTGTTTTTGTTTTTCTCGTTTTTCTTTCTTTTATTTCGTTTTTGTAAATATTTCTAGGATCTTGTGCACTACAGTCCGTCTATTGTCTAAGTTTGCATGATATAATATGGTATATCTATAAGACTTTGACTGTGCCAGCTACTTGATGTGGATGAGAAACAAGAACTAAACACTATTAGAGATCATTTAAAAACCCAAAACAAAAAGTTCTATTCCGAGTTCTATTTTCGTTTCAATTCCTCAAGAAGCTCGAAAGAGTTAAAAAAAAAAAATGTTATCTATTGACTTATGTTAAAAACTTATACACATGTTCCAATGATCCCAACTGATATGCCATTTGATTTCAAGAAGCTACAACCATTAACATGGAAGATTATGACCATACATTAATATAATGGTAAGAAATGTTTATTTTAAATAAAGATTAACTAGCATATGGATTGCATGGGAGAGGGGAAGAAAGGAGATTGTACTATAGCCAACAAAAACACGGCCTTGGTAGTACGATTAGTTGTATTCACATTCATTTCAATTGCAAAATCAATTCTTTATGTTTTGTTCTGTTTTTTTTTTTTTTTTACGTACGCCCTTATATACGATTTTTTGTTCATTTCTGACATCTTCTTCTTAATCTTCATGTTCTATACTTTTTGTTTTAAATACATATTTGTTTTCTTAAACTTACATTTAGTATTCATTTATGCTATGTATTTTTAAACAACCCATGATTAGAGTAAAAGTTGAAAATGCAATCCTGGACAAGATCTTTTTGATTTTTTTAGTTTTTTGTTTTTTTTTATCTTTTGGCATTTGCATTTTCCCATCATACTTTTCCACTTTTCTCATTCTTTCACTTTTTAAGTATATCTTCAAGTTTTTGATAGTTTTACCATTTCGCTTTGGCGTCATTCAGAATGTTGTCATCGCTGAAAGGGTTTGACTATCGCAAATACTATAAAAAACACAACCATAGTTAGGGGACTCGATATAAATCGTGTCCCATTCGCATGTTGCATTGCAGCTGGCTCTTCACCTGGAATGAATAATGATAACATATTAGAGAGCATATCTATTTTGGTTTTGAGTTACAATTTCGCTTTAATTTCACAGCACTTGAATGTGATTCGCTAATTTTCTGTGAAATCGATGCGAGTGCTAGAACGGAACTAGTCGCAGTTTGCGGAAAATAAATATTGCATACTTTTCGGAACAGAACACTTTATTGTATTTGACTCCTAAGAGCTGTCTTTACTTTTATTCTGTGAAATACTATTATTAGTAAAGGTTGAGACAGACTTAAGATTAATTTGTGATCAATTTCTGTTGCTTTTGACGATTGCGGTGAAATATGTATTGCATATCTTGCAAATTAATAACTTTTAATTTATTTTGCTTCCTAAGGCGTGCTATATTCTTTTTGAGGATTGACAAATGAAAGTCATTGGCCGCGTTCACCGGAACTAAACAAAGCATCACAATCAGAAAATTTCAGCGTACTATTTTGGTGATGAATTTTCAGTTTTCATAATCACAAAATTTCAAATCATGATTGCTAATCACTGCATTTCACCAGAATAATCATGCAAATTTCATCGATTTTCTGTTGTCGATTTGTTCTGGTGAACACGGCCATTGTTAATTTGTCCAAACCATACCTCCTAAAAATGTGCTTCATATTGCATATATTTTTGTTGGATTTGATTTCACTTCGAGCTGCCTATTTTTTACCAGAAAGTTTTGATAGATTTTAAGCATTTCTTTTTTTATAAGATCTACATATATATTTTTACCGCTCCAGATAAAATGTTATATTTTTAACTGTTTTCCCCTCGATATTTTTACCTTGACTATATTTTTCCCTCTCTATATATGTTTTCTTCTCCATAATATTTAACCCTCTTAATAATTTTTTTTTTTTTAATCTTGTCTATAACTTTTTCTACCTATATAATTTTCCCTCTGTATATATATTTTTTTTCTTTTAATTTGTCTTCCTCTTTTTATCTGTTTCAATTATGTTATTTGTTTTTAAGAATTGTTTACGTTTATTTCTATTATTTCTATTTATTTTTCATCTGTATATATTTTTTTCCTCTCTATCAGGCATGCCACAAAAAACACTAGTGAAAGTGATTTCAGAAAAAAGCAATTCCACTTCGAAAATTTCTCCGTGCCACAGAAGTTTGTGTGATTTAGGTTTTTAAGCATGTTCATCAACCTTTTCGTACTAGGCTACTAGGGTTGGCCCCTTCTCAGATTAAATTTCCCAAGGGTTTGTTTAGCAAATTTTTTAAATTTATCATTGCAGAATATACAATTTTTATTTTATTTCTTATTGAATTTATATAATTCAATTTATTTATATAATAATTGATATTTTATAGCTTAAAAAAATTTAAAAGTTATTGGCGCGGCAAACAATACAAACTACTAGACAACTCTAAATTCAAAAATTCGGACAAAAAATGTGACATTATTCTCATGGCATCGGATGCCAGTGAATTGAGCGATGATTTCGTCTCACCCAAAATTGTTTAGGTGATTGGACTGTGGCACGGAGAAATAAAATTGACGTGAAATTCAAGTGAAAGAGATTTATGTGGCATGCCTGTATATCTCTAAATATAATTAGATCTTCACTTACCATTCAGCACATGCACTACAACAGTTTCTGTGATCTCGTTTCCCAGCATACAGGTATAGTTGCCCGTGTCCTGTCGATTCGCATTGGCAATATATAGACGACTCACGGCCCTGCCCGGCAACATGTCCGTCTTGACACTGCGTAAAGTGTAAGGAATTGTATTGTATTATATGTATATGATAGATCTTTGATATAGTTTACCTAATGCCACCTCGACTGGTGTCGTAATTGAGCAAACGAACGCCATGACGCCAGGTGATGTATGACGATGGATGTGGAATCTTTGAGATGACGCACTGCAGCTCAATGGTGCTACCAGCCTTGTAATATTTCTCCGGTGTGGCCGATCCTCGCTCATCGAGAATTTCCACATGAGGAACTAAGAAAATAAGATTTATTTTTTAAAAAGATTTAAAAAGTTGAGTTGTGCTTGTTGAGAGTAATTACCAATAATTGTTAGGTATACTAAGAGTACCAATGGTGGATGTGAGGAGACTTGACATTCATAGGGACCCTCGTCACGCTCATTGGCATATTGGATCAATAGCTTCCAATCGTTGGGCTCCTCAAACTCCAGCGAATAACGCGAGTCCCCGCTATACGTATGCTGACCAAATGTGATCAATGTCAGATCTTCGCCCTTGCGCCGCATCCATGATACCGTCTTGCCCTGCAAGTCATTCACGCGACAGTGCAGATAGACATTCGATGACAATTGTGTGCTTATATTGATTGTCGTATACGGATCGGCAAAGAACGGAAACGGCTCGTGCGTTGTCGTCTCGGTAACCTCGAGCTCCTCATCTTCCGGCGTGTCTGTGAACGGCGATGAGAACTCTTGCCAGAAGTTTTTCGGAAACGTATCAAACGGATCTCCAGCTCGGGGACGTTTCACTGAAAGTGATAACATAAAAGTCCGTCAACAAAAAGTATGGGAATGGCTAAAGAATCAACTTATACCACCCCAAAAAAGGTATTAAAACTATATTAGAATTCCTATCATGGCTGTTATTAAAAATAAAACAAGCGGAAAAGGCTACAGTCGAGCTCCCGACTATAGGATACCCTTTACTTATTTAAATATGTATGCATAACATATTTTTCTTGCATACTTTTAGGCTCTTAGTTTGCATAAAAGCTGAAATCAGCCGTTACTACCGTTCTGCTCAGCCGATTTTGTTACGATTCAGTAGGATGATAGCTAATAACAGTAGTTAACTTTAATATTTATTAATTTTAATATTTAAAAAACTGTGCGTATGGTGTGCCTTATTCTACCTGTCACACACCTTTACACAAACTTATAAGCTTTATAAAAAACTTTTATTAATAATAATAAAAAATTATTTTAATAACCATATTCCGTGATTAAATTTTCTTTAAAATCTCCCAATAATAAATATAAATAAAATGCTTAGTAAAGTCTAAAAATATGCCTTAAATAATTCTCTTTGAGTTTGATAAATTAGTTTAAGCCATTATTGAACTTACATGTCGTCGAGGTCGATCCGGAGCCTATGTGATGTAGCGATGAATATATTATTGCAAATATCCAAAATAATCTAGATTTCATCACTGCAATCAATCAAATGTCAATTCAACAAAGTGTCAATATCCATACATCATTTGAAAACTGGCAATGTGAAAAGGGGGAAGAAAACAAAAATAAATAAATAAGAAACTGGAAAACCCAGCGCAGCACTTGTATAAAAAATAAGTATGTTTGGAATGGAATAAATAAAAAAAAATATATAAAAATAAATATACCAGAAAAATAAGAAAAAGAAACTTAAAAAAAAATAGGAATTGCAATGAATAAATAAATAAAATTTATCACGAAATACTTGAAATGCAATAAATAAATATGAATATATAACAAAGAAAAATTAGGAAACACAAAAAATTAATAAACAAAAAAAAAAAGATATTAGATTGAAGAAAATAAAAATAATATTAAAAAACGAATCAAAGTAAATATACATGAAATACAATGAATAAATAAATAAAAAATAACAATATATATAGATAAAAATATTAATAAAAAAAAACTAAATCAGGAAAAACTCACCGCCGCATATGCACATAAAATAGTTCAACTTGGAATGCAATACAGTTGTTCTTCTTCTTGTTGATAGTCCTCCTTCTCCTTCTGTTGTTGTTGTTATTGCAAATACTTTATCTAATCAACAACATCTCAGGTGCTGCAGTTTTAGGTTTTATTTAGCTGATCTCTCGCTAGTTGTGGGTAAATTGAATCCAGAAATCTGCTTTCTTTATAGATTGCTGCACAACATATTGCGATGTGTGTGTGTGACTTTTTATGAAGATGCATCGATTATTTGTGTTCAAGTCTATTTCATCGACTGTTGGCCATTTCACTGTTATTTTCGAAAGACAAAGACAAAGAAAAACGGAAAAACGTTTACGTTTATTAGCTGACTTAAGCTATTCCTTTTTTTTATTGTATTTTCTTTGCTCCTTTTTTTTGTGTGCCTGCAACTACTTGGATGCTGCTTAGATGACCAATAATTGGAAATGTAGGTCAGGATAGGATGTGCGCATGCCAAAAAAAAAACAATCGAAAAGCTCCTTTTCGATACGAGCATTTTTCATGCTAAATATTGCACAATTACCACTATATTTATTATTCAGTCTTTTACTCGAAATATACACTTTGATAATGTCAAATAAATGCCCTCGCTATAAATATTTGCAAAATTTCATGCAACTGCAATTGCATATTTTATGTGTGTGTGTGTTAACCCAGAATTGGCTCCAAAATGGCAGCAGCACAACATTTGCTCACTTTTAACGTCGTGATATCTGCGACCATGTTGCATTTGCCGGTCCCGATAACGTTGTTGGTTCGCACGCACTTGACACGAGACTGCCAGAGATGCCAGATTCGTATTGGTATTCGTATTCAACTTCGTATTCGCAACTTTGTATGTGTGCCTGCAATCTGCCTTTGCATCTCCCTACCTCACATTCTCCATCGTTCTGTAAGGTTCGGTTGCCATCCATTGGGGTTGCTATGCAACCATCTGCAGAGTTGTTTTCTAAAGTTCAAAATTTTAAAAGTCGTTACAATCAAATTTAAATATTAAACCGACAGCCCCTGAGTATGCAATACTTTTTGCACGTCCTGGCGCCATCTAGTGTTTATGCACTAAACAGTCCGGCATTGGATAACAAGTCAGTTCAATTAAATCAAATAACCTTTATGCATCAACTGGCGCCATCTAGTGTGCTTTTGAATAAAACAAAAATACAGCCATAGGATAACAGACACGCATGACGTTTTGTACTTTAAAATTTTAATTCAAACAAATTTATTTATTAAAAGTATATTTAATATATTAGTGCTAGCCTTTTTTAAATTTTTGCCTACTCAGACTTACCACAGTCTATCGTCATCGAATTGCCTGCTGCAGCTGCTGCCGAATTGTTTCCTGCGCATGTGCAGTTTTTGGGTGAGAGTAAAAGAGAGCGTAAGTATGTGTAATGTGCCCCTTATCGCTTGATGGTGGTGGTGCGGTGCGATATGGTCGCTCAAAATCGGGCGAAAAGCATGAGAGCACGAATCGTCAGACGAGGCGTGCGCACACACACACTTGCATATGACATAAGTGGCGCGACACACATACATAAATACAACCAAAATATGCTCTGTCGGCAAAAAGAACCGTTCATTTAATTTTTTGTGCCTCACTTTGACAAGTCAAGTTGTAAATTCAATACAATTTCCATAGCATTTTCGCCAATTTAATAAAGAAACAGACAACAAAACGCAGAGAAGGAGAAATTTTCCGTCTTTTTATATATGCAGAACAGCAAATTTGGTCAACGCACACACAACACAAACGATAATCTGCTTTGAATATTAAGCGTTGAAATTCTCATTAAACAAATTCAATTGACGAGCTCTCTGAGGGAGAGGGAAACACAAATACAAGCAGCGACGCCGGCAGCGCAGTTGACAACATACATAGGCAAAGCGACAGAATCGACGACAGTTCAATTGAATATTTTTTCAGGCAGCCAACGGAGCCCGCAGAGTCAAGACCACAAACACAAAACACAAACCAACCGGCGAGTTTTTGAAAATTTAAGTTTTTCTTTTTCAAAAAAAAGGAAAAGTTCTACAAACAACTAACGAAATGGATGAGAACTCGCGTGTATTGAGCATTTTGGGTGGCATTGCCATCAGCATTGTCGGTTTCCAGATCTGCCGCAAGGTCTTCCCATGGATCTATTCCAATATGTTGGGTCCCCAGCTGTGCGGCTCCTCGGTGAATCTCGCCAAGATGGGCGACTGGGCAGGTGAGTTGCAAGAACAACAACAACAAAGTACAACATTTGAACTTTGTGTGTCGTTCTATCGATCACGCGTTCCACGTAACTGATAAGGGAATTCTACATACATTACTCATGTATTTTATTATAATTATAAAACAGTTTCTAATTTTTTGTATTTCCTACAGTTATCACCGGATCGACGGATGGCATTGGAAAGGCCTACGCCAGGGAGGTATGTTAACGGACAACTGGAAAAGGGTTGCCAACCCACAGAGTAGGGATGTAAACTTGAGTAGGGGGCGGGGGGAGATCGATGGATCCTTCAATCGATGCACCCGTTAATATCGAACACAACAAAAACATCGACTAATAGCGATGTGTGTTCAACAACGTTTTTTAACATCCCAGAATGACAACCTTAACTGATTTAATGATGACATGACCAATTGGACAGATGTACGAAAAAAAATGTATGCAATTAACGAATTGACATCTGAGTTAGGCTTTGAACATTATGGGCATGACTTGAACATTGGATTCCATTAGTTCTCCAGCTTCTCTCACAACTCATTAATTCCCTCTTTCTACAGATTTCCATACGTTCAATGCACTTTGTTGCAATTCGTCAAATGCTAATTATCCATTACGACAAGTCAACAAAAAACCCGAACTTTTAGTAGGTTAACAATGATTTTATTTTTTCACTTTTCAGTTAGTTAAATATCAAATGTACACAAACCCTAGAACTGTTGATCTAGCAATAATAGTCATCGGTTTATTCATCGAACTTGTGCAAGTGTTAGCTTTACAAAATCGGTTCATTTCGCACACCTTATTGTTTATCTTTCGCAAATTGCATTAACAAGCACTTTGTACACCAAAAAAACAAAAACAAAAACAAAAATACATGCGATATTCAACCTGGTAACAAAAATAAAGTTTAGGTTAAACCAAAGGGTTATTTTGACTTGAACTTTCTTTTATTATGCCTCGAGTTAATTAGCATTCGATGTGCTTCAAGCAACGATTTCTAAATTGAAAATTGAAAAAATCTAAAACGCTTAACATGCGTAGCCACTAAATTCTAAAGTGCAAACTATAGAATTAATGGGAATTGTTAGGAGTCGAGTTTCCGTATTCTGAATTTACAGTGCGTCTATAGGACTATAAACATAAACTATAGCATTCCATAACTATAAAAGTTATAGTTAGATAATAACTATATTTAGCTAGACTATTGACAATGTTTCAGTAAGTTGTAAAGATAATTTAGGATAAGAAACTAAAACTAAATTAAATTAACTAAAGTTTTTTACCTTAGAGGGTATTATTTATGAATTTCAAATATATTTCTATTATATAGATTTCGAGTACATTCATGGTTTAAGCTGTATATAAATTTCAATTTAATTAAATATTATTTATAAATTCCAGATGGTAGCCTATACAGGTATTTGGAGTAATTCAGGAGGAGTTTGAATTTCAGACGCATAATTTATACAGATTTCGTAATATATATCAAGATCTTTAATTGTAAAGAGCTGCGATTTTTAGCTTGGCAAATATTAGTTATGATTTCCAATTGTAATAAAAATTCTCCACTTTGATGGAACATGGATTAAAACCTTCATTTTTGGAAATAATTTAGAATCTTATATTTTGAAAGCTATATTTTGTATTTTTTTTAAATTCCTGATGGAATTAAGTAGATATATTATAGTATAGTTCAAAATCATCCTTTGCAGTATTTGTATTATTCATATTCATCGTAGTTTGGTTTTTATAACTCGGAACTCCTCTTTTAGAAACTCATCTTGGCTTAATAGACTTTAAAAATGTCTCTTAAAAATTCTTCTCATATTAATTCGTTAAGTGTTTTAATTTCTTGCAGTTGGCTCGCAAAGGACTGAAGCTGGTGCTGATTTCACGCTCGCTGGATAAACTGAAGACTGTGGCGAAGGAAATTGGTAAATTGCAAATGGCTGAGTGCTTTAGGCCAGGCTTATAATCCCAGAACATCGTGGCATACTTACAGGCGATGAGTTTGGCGTCGAGGTGCGTGTGATTGATGTGGATTTCACTGGCGGCCCCGAGATCTATGAGAAGATACGCGAACAGACCGCCGGCCTCGATGTCGGCGTGCTGGTGAACAATGTGGGCATCAGCTACGATCATCCGGAATACTTTTTGGATTGCTGCAAGGCCGATCCCACGTTCCTGCGCAAGATTGTATCGACCAATATACATTCCGTGACACATATGACGGCGCTTTTCATGCCGGGCATGGTGGCCAAACGCAAGGGCGTCATCATCAACATCTCATCAACAGCGGGCGTGATTCCCAATCCTCTGCTGAGCGTCTACGCGGCCACAAAGGTGAGAGATTTCATTTGATTTGACAAACATAAAAAAAAAAAACATTGTCTGACCAGGGTATTAAGCCGAAACGAATATCGGAATATCAGTTACGATTTCGGTTAAGTTAGAGTTTTGAATTTCGGTTATTTTAGGTTATCAGTTTGGTATCGGTTACCGGTTATTTGTTAGTTTCGGTTTCGAAATACCGGAAATACATGATATTGGTTTCTATTCAATAGGTTTTATATTCAAATTAAATTTAGAAATAAAAAATTTGCGTCAAAAGCTATGATTACACATTAACAAAATTTAATTTAATGATTGATTGAACCGAAACTAACTGAATCGGTTACTAAACGGTTATTTCGGTTGGAATAATTTCGGGTCTTCTGTTTAGAAAATTTTGATTCGGTTACGGTTTTAATTATGGTCACCAAATTCAATCGGTTAATACCGGTTAACATCGGTTAATATCGGTTAACTAATATCATGCATATTTTAATTAATTTTTTTATTACAGGCATTTGTGAATAAGTTCAGCGATGATCTGCAGACGGAATACAAGACAAAGGGCATTATAATCCAAAGTGTGCAGCCTGGTTTTGTGGCAACCAACATGTCCAAGATACGTAAGGCGAGTGTGTTTGCGCCCACGCCCGAAACGTATGTAAAATCCGCATTGGCGACACTCGGCATTGCCACACAGACAGCTGGATATTTGCCACACGCATTGCTTCAACTGGTCATCCATTTTACAGAGGCTGTGTTCGGCGAACAGTTTGCCAGGAATTTGGTTCTTAAGAATGTCGCTGATACACGCAAGCGTGCTCTGCGACGCCTGGCAAAGGAGCAATAGAAGCTATTTACTCGTAATACCCACTATACCTATATATCATATTTTCCAAATGTACAAATGTCTATGTTTGGTTTTTAAAGGGGGGAATCCGGTAATGATATGAACAAATGACTCGAAAGAAGATGCTTTACCAAAAAAAAAAACAAAGAACAAATCGCAACCAATACCAATGAGAATGTTTTCTCATTTTTTTTAATTCAGCAAGTATTGTCAGTTTTGCGGAAATAAATAAATTAAAATTTAAAAACGTTAAAAATCGATTGCTCTTGTCTTTGCTATGGCGCTCGGTATTTTTATCGGTCGATAGTATAGTGTGGTGGTATGTCGATTGGTATGCAATGAAATCGATACGCATAAACTGCTGCTGGTATCGTTATCGATTTAATATCAACAAATCGCAAATGCCAAACACAGTAGGTAACTTTGATTTATTCACTTATTGTGTTTGTGATTGTGATTGAAAGTGGAAGTGAGTGAGTGCTGTGAGTGGATGATTAATTAGTGCTTTGCCGCTTGACCAGCATATAGATATACGAAACGCGCCAACTCAAATTCCAACTTGTTGTAATCTACGCAGCAGAGGCAACAAAAACAAATAGCGTCGACAGCGAAAACAACAACAACAACAAAAAGAAGACGAAGCAGTAAACGATTTTTATGGAGGCAGCGCTGCAAGCAGCAGTTGCTGCGCCGCTGTTATCACTTACATACATTCGGTTGCGCCGCCCCTTATCCTTGCAGAGTTATCAATATCAACTTGTTGCCATAGCGACTCAGTCGGCTGCTGATGCTGTGTGATCTTCTGTTTCTGTTTCTGCTCAAAACAAATCGTGTGACGACATTCGAAATTCAAATATAATTCAACGACGACGACGGCGGTCACAAGGGCGCAAGGCGTTTGTTGGGCGTTGAACGTGCATGGTTGTATGCGGGGTGTGCGGCGTTGGGGGGTGGCGGAAGTGGTTATAGAGAACTATTTATATTAGTGGCCAAGACACGGATAAAAAAAGCAAAAAAAAAAAAAAAACAGAAGGCACACAACGGGGCAACAAAACAAATTAACCAATAACTAAACAGAAGACGTCAAAAAATGTACAAAACGCATCAAATATTCACTTCGAGAACAACAACAACAGCAGCAGCAGTGGTAACTGTAAACCACTAGTCATACACACACATACGGTTACAGAGGGAGAGAGAGAGAGAGGAGAGAGTGCGTGTGTGGGTGTGTGCTGGGAACAGCTGGCCGCCATGGAGCGACGCCGCCCATTGTTTCCCATTGAAGCCGAGCCGCCAACAACGCCCACACAGCGACTAACATTGCTGGCAACGCGGTAAGTGACAGAACTTTTAAATACGCACTTTTTTCCCTTTCCCTTAAACTCCCGCTATCACTATCCCTTTCCCACAACATGCGTGCGTGCCTATGTGTGTGTGTGTGTAGTCCTTTATGCATATGTTTGTAGTGGTCAATTGTGAATCCATAACTAGCAGAAGATCAAGGGATCTCGACTTTGACAAACCCTGTAGTTATTCTGTAAAGAACTGAAAAATAACACTTTTTTTTACTCTGTATGCTAATTTATTTTCAAAATTGAATGTATAACTAGTTTGCATTTACTAAATAATATTTTGTAACTTTAAGAAAAAGTTCTTCAATAAACTTTATTTACCTACATATCATGTTTGGTGTCTCTAGCTCTTCTACTTTTTTAAAACCATCGCGTTTGATACCGAGGAAAAAAGTTGAAAAAGTAGACGTTCACAAAATTTCGCATTTATCAATGGGTACTTGATAGGTAAAGGAAATTTTTGAATCATTCAAACGGAATTTAAACGACCTTTCCAAATCTACTTTTTTTACTATGAAGACTTGACTTAAAATAGCTGTTAAAGTAAAAATAAGGTTGTACGCATAGTAATTTCTGGCTAGTGTATATATAAATTATAAAATCTGCCTCCTTCTGCCTCACTTTTATAAACTTAAAATAACCTTTGTGCTGTTTTAAGTACAGGGTCACATTTGAAATTGCTATGTATGTGGAATGTGGGTGGTCTGTGGGTGGATTGTGGACTGTGGATTTGGGCAATGGTGTTGTCATTATTATATTAATAGATTTATTTGTGCTTCCTTTTTCCTCCCGCCTCCTCCGCCTCCTGGCCATGTTAATGGTTTTAGCTCGCTACGTGCACTGCAATTAAACTGGAAGATTATTATTTCCGGCATCACATTGACGCTTTTGGCCGTTATTTGGTATTATCCAACGTTCTTCTTATTCTTCGCATTCGTCATCTATTCCCTGGTGCTGGTCTTTGCAGGTAAGAGACAGAGACGAACCTTGTACACATTTACATATATCATAATATCATACGAGTCTTCGTACTTTTTATCAGGTCCAATAAGCAAATCCAAATCGTAATCTTATACCTAATATATGACTCACTTATCGCTTATCAACTCTAGGAAACGGCAATTTTTCATGAATTGTCATTTCAATAAAAAAATTGAATTGTTAATTAAAAATTTATCTCTTTATATAAAAATATTTATATACACATATATATTTTTGTCACAGCTGTCGCTGGCACCGTCTACATACATTACATATTTACGACCAATGAGCCCACAAAGCCAAATCGACTGCCCTCCAAGCTGCTCTACAATGCCACCAAGTGAGTGTCATCTCTCTTCTGCCTCCTTGTCTTCCCTGCTCTCCTGTTACTTATCTCTCCCTCTATGTTTAATTGTAGAAGCAACATTTTTGATTTGCCAAATCCCATCAAGAATCCATCGAATTTACCTTTAATCTTTGGCAAGACAGTCGATCTGCAGCTACAGCAGATCATTGAATATGTCCTTCGCGACTTTATGGTGCCCTGGCTGGGGTAAGTATCCCATAACGATTTTTGTAAGAATTAAATTAACAACAAATAAGGCACAAAAAATAAATTAAAAAAATTCAACTAAGAAAAACGTACAAAAAATAGGAAAATAGGAAATTCAAGCCTAATGTCATCTTTGAGGCGCTAGAACCAGTTGAGAATTCTAGCTCGCAAAAGTGACAAAATATCTGTTAAGCTGTTTTTGTATGTTGATATTGAGTTATATTGACATACATATATCAGACCTCGAGCCAACTAAACTCACCTATTTACAAATAGAAAGGTCGCCAAACAGACAATAACCATTTAAACATTAAACAGCATAAATATGAAATATTATAAGTATAAATAAACAGAATAATAAATCTTAAAACCTATTTAAATTTAAACAAATTTTACGATAAGATTATTTCTAAAACCTTATCAAAATATTAGCCAGTTACAGATAAAACTCTTAAAGGCGAAATAAATAATTATTTTATAAAAATTGAAATTTTAGCGTTATTTTTATAAAATATTTTTGATTTCGTCATTTTCCAATTGGCCAAATTTTTTCCTTAATAACATATTTCTTAAATAATATTTTTCTATTTTTTACAACCCTTTTCTTAAATTTAAATTTTCTGAATATTATTTGTAAAGACTTTTATAGGGAATCTTCATACACTCACCCAAAATCAACTTTATGTGATTCATTATTAAATTCTTCTCTTGTTTCTCAGCTATGTTGTCACGAAACCGAAGCTCATTAACGACGTCATACGTGAGGATCTTTGGAATGCCATTCAGAAGATACATGAGCGTGCGGTCAAAATGGATCCAGCCAAGATTATTGCCGTTGACATGGTCAATCGGGTAACCGTTCATCTCGAAAAGATTCGCATTTCTGAGGCACGCGCGTAAGTTTCGAAATATGGTGGATCTTTCTAAGAAAACTCCTCTTAACTCTGTTTTATTTTTCTTATAGTGCGGAAACCAACAGTGCTCCTGTTTTTAGCACCAATTCGTACCTGGTCGATGAGGAAAAGGAAATGGAGTTTCTACGCAAGCTGTGCGAGATTATGGTCATATTACTGCTACCACGCGGCTACTCACTGCCCCCACTCAAAGTGCTGCTCAGTGAGATACTGTCCTTTAAGAGTAAGTTCCTTCTAACAGGAGAGAGATTAGGATATTAAGTTACTTCTGCTAGAAGAGATGTTGGAGAGGCTAGAGATTTATTTAAAGCCTTTGACACATTGTCTCTATACTCTTAGACTTTCTTAGGTTTCTTCTCCTGCTTGAGGAGTTTCGTAGATGAAACTATGAAATTTGGCTTATGGGCTAATTTTAGTTTTTCATTTTAAGCTAACCACAATCAACTTAAATTTTGTTTATGAAAATGTTCCCAACTTTTACAATATCAGACGTAAAATCAACTAAATTCTCCCTAAAAATTTAATTTTAATGGAAAAATTATATAACAACTGGTATGAAATTTGCTTGAATGAAGTACTATATCTTTAAAGAGAGGTTCTGAAATTTCCTAAACCACTTAAAATCTGATTAAATAAGCTTAAAGAAAGTCTCTAGATTTTACTTTAATACAAAACATAATTATAACTAACTCAAAGAATTCGACAGATAAAGCTATGAAATTTGGTGTAGGGAAGAACTAGAGTTAAAATTTCTAGCCTTCTAAAAAAAAGCTTGAAACATGATAATAGTTAACTTAAGAAAGTTTTCTTAATTTCCATATTTTTATAACTAAACTTCCCTTACAGTTTTCTTTCCCATGATCAAAATGCTGACAGCACCAGACTATATTAATCAGAAAGTGGTGCAAAACATTGAGACGCGTCTAGCGGCGGCAGCGATAAGTAAACGGAGCTACGAGTATGCAGCAAGTTTTGAGGAATTCCTAAAGATCATAAACAATTCGGGAAATTTGGAGGAATTGTCACTGATCCGCAAGAGCATCGTTAACGATCTGATGCATGCCACAACCATGCAGAACTTGCAACGTGCCAAAGGCCTTGATCCCGACACGGAGGATCATACGCTTACCAAATCGGAGCTGACGGCCGCTGTGCGGCTCAAGCGATACGTGCAACAGCTGACACTGGCCAAGGGTCAGTGCGAAAAGAATCTGGCCAAGTTTGGCTGGAATGGCAACTACTCGAGCGATACGGTGAGTGAGAAATACTAAAACAAGGCAAAGCTCTTTATAATCTGTAGCCAGGTGAAGCTTAAGTATTATAATAGTGAAGCTGTGGCTCAATCAGCTCACGAATTTGGCGTCACAATGTCGCCTTCTTCATCGTCGACTTGAAAATAAGAACGTCGTAGTCTTTCGACGCAACTGACATTTAATTTACGACAAAAGCAAAAATTAACAATGCACAACAAAAACACAATTCATTTAACACTCTGTGCGCAGCAATTGCGAAATTTAAAAATGTCTTATGTTTTTGCTGGAAGGTTTATCATGAATTTTATTTTTGAGCCATTTAATACTAATAATTTACCTTTATCATGGCATTTTCCTGACATTATTGCTTATACTATGTACTTATTTTAAATTTTATTTGCACTTTATATTTTTTTTTTTTTACTACTTTGCTTTGTTTTTTGATTTTTTTTTAGTCAAAAGTTTTTATTTTGATTTGTATTTAAATTTAAATGTTGTGCCATACATTTGTCTTTTAAAGTAATTGTTCATACTGTGTTTAATTTTAAAGATTTTTATTTAATTTATTTATTTTTATTATTTTTTTAAATTTATAATAATCATTTAATTATAAAGATTACAGAGTATTCCACTGTCGATTACACTCGTTTGTAGCTTTGCTGATTAAATTAAACTTTTCTCTCTTGTGCTTTTCAGGATCTAACTCTGATGGAAATACTCAACACGGCTGTGGGCCGACGCTACTTTACGCTGTTCCTGGAGCCGCTGAAGGCGAGCGCCTTGGTGGGCTTCTACCTGGCCGTGGATGAGATGAAGCATTCGCACAAAACCGCCACACATCAGCTGGGAACGGAGATCTTTTACACCTATATACGAGCACCGAAGCCGGAGATACAAATTGATAAGCACGAGCGGAAGCTCATCGAGACCTTTGTGCTGGGCGATGCGGGTCCCGATATATTCTATGACATCCAACGGAATATATTGCGCACACTGGAGGACAAATACTATCCGCCGTTTGTGCTCAGCGAGCAATATCGGCAGCTGAAGGAGGCACTCGACTCCAACGAATTTAACGATCCCACCTTGCTAATGTGTCCCACACTCCTAGGCGATGTGGCCGACGATGAGCAGGCCAACGTTGTCGATGGCCTCAACGGTGCTGGCGGTGCTCCAGCTGCCATCGATGTGGCTGCTCACACCTCGTATGCCCGGCGAAAGCTGGAGCAGATACAGGAGCGCATCGATAAGAAGAATCAGGCGCTGGATGCCTTGAAATACTCTGTGAAGCCGGAATCCAAGGTGCTGCAAATACTCGAGAAGGAAATGGAATGGCTCAAGAGCGAGAAACGACAGACGGAGGCGCATTTGAGACGGACGGACGCCTGGACGGAGCATCTGGGCAAGTGGAAAGCGACCATACAAAGTGTCGAGGTGCGACTTGCATTTGTAATCCCCTCAAGAAACAGCTGTAAATGTGTCGATTCTCTCTCTTTCTCCCTGCAGGTTTCCGATGAGAAGGAATCGCTGCAGTTCATGATCCTCGTGCACGTGGACGAGGATATCAATGCGCCACCACAGGCAGCGCCCAAAAACGGGGACAGCAGCACGGGAACAGGCACAGGACGTGCCCAGCGACGGCGTCCCTCGGGCATTTCCAGTGGCTGGGTTGTGATGCGTTCCCTCAACCAAGTGCATGTAAGTGATCCAAGTAAATCCAAGTTATCGATAGAGTCTTTAATTGAAATGTTAAATTCTTCTAAACAAAAATCGAACTTTCGATGTATCGTCACTAAAAACTATCGAGTTAAGGTGCTTAAGAAACAAACATTTTGTACTTAAGAATCGCTTCCACGAAATTCGAGTCACTAGCTATAATTTAAAATCAATTTCCGACTCTATGAAGTATAAGCTTGATCAGCATTAAAAGCCGATTCATTCTTCTGCTTCTATGCAAGCTTTTGTCCAGCGGTGGGCACGAAATCTGAACTCGGAAGCACAACAATAACTAAAACAACATAAACAGCGAGTCCTTCGTGCGACTTCACGGCGCCGAATAGGCAGGAAAATAGTTGAGAGCAGTCGCTGCTCCCGGAGCCACTGCGTGCCCACCGCTGCTTTAGTCTATTATTTTTAAAGCCATCTTGATGATACTTGGAGCAGGTGTCTTTAGTTTCTTAAGAGATCCTAAAGAGTCTCGCAGATTGTTTTTATAAACAAAACTAAATTTTGTTAAAATCGGACTACTATATCTTACGAACGTTTGTGCGAAAATCAACCTCTATTTTAAATAGCTTTGTTTTTACAGCTAGTTATTTCAACAAATCTTGAAGATTATGCATTTGGTGTTTTCTTGTACGTTCTGCTGACATCTGGCTTAAATCGAATCACTATATCATCTAATTGTCATAGAAACGCTTAAGCGAAAATTGAATTTTTGTATATTATTTTCAAGAAACTTTAGGTAAATAAAATGAAAACTTATAGGAGAGCCTAGTTAGCTCGAGGTCTAATACTATATATTTCGATATGACACTTTATCAGTATACAACACACTAACACAACAACAACAAGCTTTAAAGCTATTTTGTCAGTATTGCGACTTAGAATTCTCAACTGGTACTAGCATCTCAAAGATGAGCTGTGTACCGAGCCTTGCTCCTGGCATTCTGCAAGTGTCATATCGATATGGTGATGTATTCGACTAAACTAACTAATCTAACCAATCAACAAAAATAAAAAGGTCGCTAGCCAACGAAAACCATTTATAATGGTATTTTGTTAGTTTATTTTGAATCTAAATGAAAACTATTTTTTAAAGCTAGGTACTTAATATTCAAATCTTTTTTGAAAAAACTGCAGATAACATATTAATCTTGTTTTCTTGCAATTTTTTGTTTTTCATTTTATATTTTCCTTAGAATTTATAAATACTGGTACTGATAATCTCACTATCGAGCCCACATAAATGTATTAATCTTGTTATTTTGCATTCTCGTTTTCCAGGAACTGCAACGTAAACTGCGTCATGTGAGCTCCAATCTGAAATCGCTGGATTTGCCAACGAACTTCAAGTTCTTCTTTCTGAAAACGGATCGACATGCGCAGGAGAAGGCAAAGGGACAGATCCAAAAGTTTCTCAATGTAAGTAATGATAATAATGTAATTAAAATCATCTTAATAATGTTTTAAATATTGCAGTTTATACTGGAGGATGATCATTTGAATGGCAGCGAGGCGATCTATACGTTTCTTCAGTCCCAGCTCGGATCATTTGAAGCAAACGCTGCCATCGCCCAAAAAGTCCAAGTTCTCGCTTTCCACATTATTCAAAAGCGATGCGGCAAAGGCGCACGACACCAACAAGGCGACTGATCCATTTTGGGGTCTGCAGCGAGATGACGATGACATGTCCACGTATTTGGATGGCGAGTCGAGCAGCGATGCCAAATTCCTAGCGGACTTGGATAGCAAGGACTCGATTGCGGAACCGATGTATGCCCTGATGGGCGAAATCTTTGACATGGGCGGTGTCTTCAAATGGCTGAGGAAGAGCATCATCTCCTTTGTCCAGATCACATATGGACGCACGATTAATAGACAAATACGTGAATCGATTGCCTATCTGTTCGAGGAATCCATGCTGCACAATTATTTCTCGGCCATATTGAAATCATTTTGGCCTGGCGGCGTTCTCGCCTCCGCGTATCCGGTGCGATCCGACGACATGAAGGAGATGACCACGAATGCAGCAAAGGCTCTGCTAACAGATCATATACCCGAGGTCCTATGCAATCTCGTTGGCGCCCAGGCGGCCAAACGGGGCGTCCTCAAGGTCTTTGATGCCTTGCAGAATCCCACATACAACAAGCAGCTATTTTATGTAAGTGATCTTTGTCCATATTGATTGATTTATATTTTTTTTTATTTATTTGAATAATATTAAATTGTAAAAATCAACATAAAATGAATCTAGTTGTCGATATATCTCCAAAAAATACAGATATATCGAGCGCATTCCAACAAAATTTAAAAAACAAATGAAATTGATAAAATAACCGCCAAAACTGATCCGATTTCTTAGCGAAATTTCATTTTGAGCATGGTTTGCCTTTAAATTCATTCTGAATTCAGAGACTTTAAGAGCTAGAGCAACCATATTTGGGACACAGATTTCTATCTTTCAAATTTGAGCACAGTTTTTAGAATATAACGTATTTTTTGTAATAAACGTTATCTACTATTATAAGCTATCATTCATCTAAATCGCAACATGATCAGACAAATAGAAAGGTGGTAATGGTTGATTTAAGGTTTTTAAAAAATTTAACTACAGCACGTGCGAGATCCTTGCCACTGGCGAGCCAACGTTTTACTCATACAACACTCGGCTTACACCCTCTGCTCTGGACTTCTTTATTGTCAATGGAATCGCATTAAATCAGCTTTCAGTTGAAATTAAGTATGAGCTCTCATCAGATCACCTGCCAATACTAGCAACACTGCATCATGCTCCACAACTTAAAGCCAGGAAGCAATGCATTCTCCCACGCGGCTCTAGTGTTGAAATTTTTAAAGCTGAACTGGATAGAAGAGTCAACCTTAACACGAAAATAAACTGCCCAGATGACATTGAAAATGCAATCTCAACCTTTATGAGAAACATAATATTGGCTGCATCTTACGCTACTCCGGTTAATCAATGCTTTCCAAGTCACCGTCGACAAGTTACTCTTCCACCAAGTGCCGATGCCCTCTTACGACTGAAAAGAAGAGTGAGAAAAGAATATGCAAGAACGGGTGATATTCGTATACATCAAATCTACTTAAGATTATCAAACCGTTTGCAAAAGGTTCTTGCAAAAGTCAAGCAAAGAAAAATTGATGACATTTTAGAGAGTGCTGGTCCAGATGCATCCTTTAACTATACTCTCTGGAAGCTAACGAGCCGCTTTAAACGAGTTGTCATTCCGAAAACTCCTATTAAAGACCCAGCAGGCGGTTGGTGTTACTCAGGTCAGCAGAAGGCCGAAATCTTTGCAGACAGCTTAGAGGAAAGGTTTAAGCCTTTTAGATTATCATCTGCGGTTATTCGAAGGGCGGTTGAGCTACGTCTGGATGAGCCGTTTCAAATGTCCTTGCCTGCAAAGCCAGTCACACTGCAAGAGGTGGTGCAGCAAATCAAGAATCTGAAGGCCAAAAAATCACCGGGTGAGGATCTTTTGGATAACAGGACCTTAAAACTTATGCCCAAAAAAGCCCTGCTGTTTATAGTTTTGCTCCTCAACAGTATACTCAGGCTGGGTCACTTCCCAAACAGCTGGAAAACCGCACTGATAACTATGGTACCAAAACCAGAGAAACAACACACAGAAGTTGATGGATACAGAACCAATTAGCCTGCTCTCAGCGCTAGGGAAAATGACGGAAAGGGTAATCCTCAACCGTATTCTGCAGCTCGATCCCGTGATTCAAAGAATTCCAAAGTGGCAGTTTGGATTCAGACAAGGTCACGGCACGCCGGAGCAACTTCATCGTGTAGTCAATTTTGCCCTAGATGCAATGGAGCAAAAAATGTACTCAGTAGCTGTGTTCATGGACATTCAGCAAGCTTTTGACAGGGTGTGGCATGATGGCCTCCTCTTTAAAATCAAGAATATCCTAACGCCGCAGCTTTTCCAACTTGTATGTAGTTTTCTTAAGGACAGAAGCTTCAAAGTAGTTGTCGACGGCGCAATATCCTCGGAGCGTCCAATCTTGGCAGGCGTCCCTCAAGGCAGCGTTCTTGGCCCTACGCTATACACCCTATTTACAGCGGATATGCCTACCTCAAGAGTTATACCTGGACTAGACGAGGACGACGTGCTGATAGCAACCTACGCGGATGACACTCCTGTGTTGACCAGAAGTCCAAGCATTCGTCAAGCTACCGGAAGCCTTGCAGCAATACGTGTGCAGCTTTGAGAAATGGGCTGCGAAATGGAACATAGGCATCAACAGCAGCAAATGTGCAAATGTTACCTTTGCAACAAGGACAATGTCGTGCAGTGGCATAACAATGCTGGGCTCCACCCTTACGCACAAGAGCTCCCACAAATATTTAGGTGTTGTACTGGACAGGGAACTGAATTTCCAAGCCCATACAACAATGGTTCGACAGTCCGTGATGGCAAAAGCCAGAAAGATGGCGTGGTTACTTGCTCCGAGAAACAAACTGTCATTGTACAGCAAAGTCACCATTTACAAGTCCATCTTAAGCCCTATATGGAGATACGCGCTACAAATTTACGGCATTGCGGCAAAAACTAATTTAAATAAAATTAGGGTTGCTCAATCAAAAATCCTAAGGCGAATATGCAACGCACCATGGTACATCCGAAATAGGGACATCGAAAGAGACTTAAAGGTTCCTAAAGTGGGCGATGTTATGCAACTTCAGGCATCGAAGTACCTTCAACGACTTGGTGGTGTCATCCTAACGCGCTAGCCAGACGACTAACTACCAAACCCAGAAAGAGAAGACTCAAAAGGTGCCATCCATTGGATCTCCCTACTAGATTTCTTTATTGACTTGTAAATAATAATCTGTAAATAATATAATTCTATATATGTACATATGTTTCACCTGTGATTAATTGTTCCTTCCCTTAAATGTAAAACTAGATTAAGTTGCCACTAAAGGTAGCAGAAAACCTGTTTAAATAAAATATACAAATTTTTTACGAAAAAAAAAAAAAAAAAAAAATTAACTGCCTAAAAGTATGCAAAAAAAATATTGCATATGTATTTAAATAAGTAACAGGTATCCTATAGGCGGAACCTTTTTTTGACTGAAGATATCGACTTGAAGCAATGAGTTTTGTGTTTTATTTTTTAAATTAAAATTGAAAGTCTACATCTTCAATATTTTATGAACTCCTCTTGTTTTTATTAACTAAATATTTTACTTTTACTTTTACTTCATGAAAATCGATAAAATTAACTCGATTAATTGCCAACAAAATTTATCGAGTTCAAATACTGGAAAATCGCTTTCGCGAAAATCTAGTTGTTTATTTTTAGATATATTTTTACATAAATATTTACACAGTACATATTTGCTGTATAGTGGAAAAGCATTGAATTCTTGAGAGGGTTGTAATTATTTATTTTTATTATTATTAATTATATTCAACATTGATTGTTTACCTACTTTTCCAGGAACTGCTGGAAATACTGATGATTGAGTTCTTTCCGGAAATTCGTCAGCTGAAGGTGAACAGTGCCAATGGCAACAACAAGTTGACCACGGCGTCAGCGGGCGTGGCAGCTGCCTCCGCAGCCGCAGCTTTGGCAGCGGTTGCCGCCTTGCCGCTCAACTACAACAACAGTCACAATAGTGGTCACAATAGTCATGGTCACGGTGGTCATGGTCACGGTCATGGCACGACAAATCATGGATCCCATGCCGGCGGAGGCACGACATCGACAATGACGACGACGACGACGTCGTCCTCGAGTGGAGCAGCGCCCAAGGAGCATTATCATCAGGCGCCGCAGCAGTCGCCGCCTTATCATCAAAGCGCTGGACAACATCATCATGGCCCAACGGGCTCCAAGTAGAAGATGCCTCAATGGAAGAATCATTTTCTCCTTACTTTTTTTTTATTAGTTTAATGTGTTAACAATGCTCTCTCTGTCTCACTTACTCTCACTCTTAAGTCGTTTAACTGTCTCGCTCGTTGGCATGTCTTGAAAACTGTTTTTTGTTGGAATACCTTGGAGAGATTATATATCTAGGATTAGGACATAACTCCCATTATATTCCTGTACTTGTTGTTTGTTTGTTTCTTCGTCTTCTTGTAGTTGTTGTTTAGACAAATTCATTGTTCGTTTTATTGTTATTATGACTATTATTATTAATATTAATAGAATTATTATTTGTGCTTTCGTCGCAGTATTAAGCGTTAAACCAAAATTGTTAAACATTCCCAAAACACAACGAATTGAAACCCCCCCCCCCCCCCCCTGCTACCTACCACCCTCCCCTAACGAGCAAAAGATACACGATTAAACATATTTAAATATAAATTGTTGGTGCCGATGCCCAAAAATGAAATAAACTAAAATAACTGGAGTCGACTTATTGTGATCTTAGCAAGTAAACAGCACCAAAAAAAACGATAAATAAAAAACAATTGTAATTGATTTTCAACTACTCGTATATAGGAATATACTTCTATATTCAATATATACAGTATGTCAACTAAATGTTTTGACAAAACAAAAATGTAAACGCATATATGTTTTTATTCTTAAAAATAGTTGAACTCAATGAAACTTGTGCTTTTTATTTTAATATTTCCTAAAAACTATAAAAACTGTAATAAATTAAAAAAGACAACCAAGAATATATATTTTTCTTAATTAAAATAAACTAAATTAAAAAAAAAAGACAAAGATACTTTTAGTTAAATTAAAATAAATTAACTAAATTGAATTAAAATATGCGAAAATTGCAATTTGTCAAAACATTTGCTTGACTAACTGTAGTTTATATTAGATAAACCAAATAGTATATTAAACACATACACTCATACACTCACACACACACACTCGACATTATATTGCCTCCACCCTTACATAGACTGTCCCCCCTTTTGACTGTTTCCCCAGCTTCTGAGGGGGGGCGACAGTTGAAAACAACAAAAAGAGACACTGATAACAAATTGTATTGTATTGGATTGTATATTCTATTTATGTATTGTATTGCAGTTGCAAAGTTTTATGTGTGAAACAACTATTTAACAAAAAACAAACACAGACCCAAGCGAAATAAAGATGCTATTTATGTAGATACCCCATGTGTTTTTATTCTATTTTTATTTACAATATTGTATTATTGCTCAGGGTTATTTTTTTTAACAAATTTAAAATATTTCTTATTTATATAAAATATTTTAGTTTTTACAATTATCTTTCTTAGTAGTCTAGGATATTTTTAGTAGTTCTGAGAAAGCCAGTCGAATTCTAGAGACTAGAATATTATGTTAAATAACTTTTGGAATCTCAAAGTCTGGGATATTTAAAATATAAAAACCTGTTCCGGCTGTGGGTAATACTTGAAAAATGTAAACTAATCATAAGTTTATATTCTACAATTTTCAATTATCGTCTAAATTGTAAGCTCCTTTGACTCCTAAGGGATTTTTAAACATATAATTGTTATAGTAGTTTCAGTTAAGAAAAACTGTAACGTCCTAAAAAAGAAACTTGAATTCTACAATTTATTAGCTTATAGTACATTTTAAAAAGCTTTTTCGCTCGTTTAAATTGTTAAAATACGAACTATTTGTTAAAAGGAGTAACTTTAAATCTAAACTTAAACTTGGTTAATATGCGTTATAGTCTATAATAACCTTTCCCTGCCTTCAAGAGTTTCATAAGACATGAAGAAATCGGTAGAGATCTTAACTTAAACTAGGGTTATACTTACATGTTACAATCTCTATGATATTATCTTAGATTAAAGCCTCTAAAAAATATTCTAATTTTCTGTTGAACAGTAACAGTCTGTACAACTCTCAATTGCAGTAGAAGCAAATGAAGGGTATTAACATTTAAAGCTTATACAAATAACTTATTACAGTTTAAATCTTGAGCTAAAGTGTCTACTAATCTCGCTCCTGCCTTACTTAAAACGTTGTCATCTTCTGTATGAGCTGCTCCAGCTGTATCAGCTCCATGTCCACCACAATGACTGTGAGAGTCTTGCGCATCGCAGTTGGTTTCTTCACGAGCAGCTTGACCTCAAAGTACTTTAAGAGAAAGCGCCACTTGAGCTCGGTTTTTCTGCGCTCCAACAACCGTTGAAAGGCATCCGCATTGAGGCCCAACAAATGGTCAGCGACGCCGCCACTGAGACGTGACTCCATTAAAGTGCCCGTCTGATCGGACAGTTGGATATTGATGTTGAAGAAGTGCTCGAAACGTGCGCCACTGAAATCCATTGAGAACTGCAGCACACAATGCTCATTATCGCAATCGTTGCGATTGCTTGGAATGAGACGGCGACAGGACTTGCTGCAAGCGGAAGAGGAATAAAATATAAATGGATGGTAATTTGGAACTCCCTATACGAATACCGCAAAGTAAATAATACCAAAATTGGAAATAAATATTAGGAAAACGAGTAGAAAGCATTAATACGGGAAATAAAGTTAGAAAACCCAAAAATTAGGATTAATTATAACATTAAAATAATAAATAAAAATTATAATTAACATTTGGAAGACAAAAATTGGGATAAGCCAATATCAAAAATATTTTAATAAAATTCGCGCGTTGTTCTTATAAAAATGTTTGAGTTTGGCTTTTAAATTTTTTTAAAAATAAATTTTAAAAAATGTGGAACCATTAATATAAACATAGCTAGAATCATGGAGGGTCAAACTACATATAAATATTGTTTGAAATCCAATAAAATCTTTATTTGGATTAATTCTTTTCGGAATTCCAGTAATCTATGATTTTGCTCCTTTAAAATATAGTGTACAAATTTAAATTTACTGGATGTTTTGTGATTTTAAGTAAAATACTTTTGATTTTGGCTTTTACTAATTTGTGTCCTCCAAATATTTTTTTCCTAACTTTTGTACTCTAAATATATTTCTTAGATTAATTTCCTAATTTATTCCATCATTATTTTGGTTTCTTCAAGTTTTATTCTATGTTTTTGTTAGTCCAAAAAAAGATACGTAATTCGTATGAGGTTCCCTGATTTGGTCACTTGCCACTTTTTGTTGATGCAGCTGGTCAGGCCATCGATGTCGAATTTGGTGACCATGGCATAGAGAACGGCCGTGAAGTGTTCGCTGGTTGCATCCTGCAATTCGCCCTCGGCACGCGCATAGATCTGCTGCACTGTCATCTGCGTCTGGATCTGATCCGCTGTGGGAGTGGGATTAGAGAGTGGTGATATAAAAGCTGCTGCTGCTTGATCCTTCCTTCCCCTGCACACTCACCCGCTGGCAAATTGTCCAGATCCGTTTGAGCAAACAGATCGTAGGTCTTGAGCGGCGCAGTGGCGGCAAATGCGAGCAGCGCCTGGCAATCTGGGCTCTGTGGCAGCGGATTCTCATAGATAAGCGTGCAGCTGGCGTGGCTGAGCACGGGGCAAGCATAATACTGCGAGTGCGCGATGCGTACATCGATCAAATGGAGCAGTGTCTTGCCGGGCTGCCAATACTGAGCACGGCGTATCCAGTCCGCATGCCAAAGCGTAAACATCATGCCATCCGGACAGCTGGCATCGATGACCACCAGTTCGAGGCACTGCATCAGGTAATTACCATTGCGTGCCACCTTGCGTTTGAGCTCACGCACTGGACGCACTGCAGCCACCACCACGAGCAGATCAATAAACACAGCCGGACGCAGTTCAGCACCTGGAGCGGCACAACGTACATCGGACAGTTTGAGAACAGTGCTCATCGATTTGTGGGGCTGATGCATAAGCTGGCGCAGTGCTTGCAGCGTTGCCACATCGTCGCAATTGTGCTTCACCAGGTAGCCATAGCCCTCGTTGACGACGAGGGCGCAGGGAAGGGTGCTCCGCGGCTGATAGCGCTGATGCTCACTGAGGCCGCCGCACGAACTGGGCGCTGTTATGGCCATCACCTTGGCACCCACCACATCAATGACATCGCCAATCTGCAGCATCGCATTGTATTCCTCCACACACGCCTGGATGCCCCAACACTTGCAATTCACAATGTGACGCTTCGAGTCGCGCAGTGTAAAATTGATGACGCCGCGTTTCTCGCTGTTCAACTTGTCCAGAAATATATTTGGCTCAGACTTGGCAATAATCAGCGCCACTGTTGAATAACTGGTCATAGTGGGTTGCATATCAACCAGGCGCAGAATGTTTCGCGTTCTATAACCCACTTCAGACATTTTAAGCAATCGAAATTCATTAAAAACGCAACGCAAACCGTTAAAATTTCAAGTGCATTTAACTCCTTTTCAGACAATGTGTACACACTGATAAGGCATCGATGCACAAGCCGTTACAAATAGTGCTGCGAGTGTTGGCTTTTTTCGGATAAATCTCTGCTTTTAAAAACTACTTTAGCTACACACACATAATTTCCGAAATTTATCAAATTAGTGCACAAAAATAGAACGCGTAGAATTTAATTACAAAAACAATTTCTTAAATGCTGTTCTCTTTTATTTTTTTTCATACTCTTTTTCTGAAAGGTTTATCCTGTTTCTGTGGCAAGTAGTTTTCATCACTGGTTAACACTGCTTGACAAAAGTATCGAGGCGCCAACCGTTTGCAATGTATTTAAACAATGTGCACACACTGCTCCCGCCATTGACAGCCAAATTGTAATTTATTAAAAACACTTCAATTGCGAATTTAAAATAATGTTTACGTACTTTTTTGTGTGTGTTGTTATTAATTGTTTAAGTTTCGTTTTTACAATTTTTACATATCTACAACATAAAACGTAGGCGTGTCCCATGCAGGCAACACAATTCGGGAATAGATGTTTTTTTTTACTCTTCGTAATTTTCTCGGTTTTCCTTTCTTTTTTTTTTTTTTCATTTTTCGCTTTTCATTTCATTTAAGGTACATAATATAGAACTCTTATGCTAGTTTAAATCAAAAATTATTGATAGATAAGCCGCTTTGTCTACTCAATTCGGAAGTCCAACTACACTGAGAAGCTGCTGCTTGGAACGCGTGATGGTGAAGGAAGGAAGGAGTGAGAGTGAGGGCTGGGCTAATTAATTGCTGCTCGATGCTGCATTTGGATGCATTTCGTCCTCGTTCTTATTGTTGCCTAAAATCCAGTCCATGAGTACCATTGAGGGTGATCGCAGTGATGTTTGAGCTGTAAAACGAGATGAAAATTAAAGATAAATTTAATATAAGCTCGGGCAAGATGGATCTCATAACGGTAGGTTATCGATAGTTTGAAGTTGTCATTCTTTCTGAAAATCAGTCTTGCCAGATTAGCTTATTTCAGGCTAGATCTAGCATGTTTGAAAGATTAATAGCTTATAAAATTTGCAAATAGCTTATAGCCACAAATCTAGCATATTTTAAAAGTTCATATAGCATATTCTAGCAATAAATAAATATTTTATATGAACCATATAGTGAGCCATGACTTGAAATCACAAATTGGTCAAATTCATTTAGTTAAATGGAAACAGATTAATGACACTGTCAGATTTTGGTCAGAGGTGCTCGTAAGGACGCAAAGAATACAAGGAATAATAATCCATTTGAGTCCCTTGCTTTATTTGTCATTCAAATGCTCTCATTGCCTTGGTCAAATGCGGAAGAGGAACGCTTTTCAGTAAGATTAATATTGTTAAAACAAATTTGTGCAACAAAATGCACTTAAAACTTTAAATGAAATATAAAGAAAAAGGTTTGATTTTTTTGAAATCATAACTATTTCATTTTTCATAATATTTTTTGAATTATTCCTTATTCAAAAATGGATATAAATTTAGGTGAGAAAGAAAATGATTAAATTGATGATTTGCTAACTAATTTAATTTAAATAAAAACCTAATTATTTTGTATGTCTTCTTGCATTTGGATCTAGCTTGTTTTTCATGATATTTTTATTTTATTTTAGCTTATTTTTACTCAACACCTGGCAACACTGCTGACACTAGCAAACTCTATATCTATCGATATATCAATATTATGATAACAGCCCTGCTTGGAATACTTACATGGATCCACTTCAAGCTGCTGCGTCTGCTGTTGCTGGACAGGAAGAGGAGCTGTTGTTGTCGCCGTCGTCGTCACTGTTGTTGTTGTAGCTGGTTTGGCCATATCCCTCTGAAGCTGTATCATCTGCCGCAATCGCTGCTCACGCTCATCCACAATGGCCTTGTCCTTGGAATGCTTCACCGTCTGCAGCTCCGCCAATCTGTGCGATTAATATTAATGAATATTGGATAAATGGAGAAGTTCTTTAAAGCCCAGATTGAATTTGAATATAAAAATAAGACCATTATAGATTAGCCTTATTTTCCTTTAAAAATAGTCGATTATACATAAATCGATTACATTTTATTAATCGGATCGATTCGAATTACTCAATTAAACTCCAACTTACTTCTGTTTCAGGTCACTGCTGCTGTTGCCATTGGGATCGCTGCTGCTGACGACGCTGCTGGACACAGTGGAGGATGAGGCGGACGCGGAGGAGGAGGTGGCTTGGACTTGCTGAGCTGCAGCCGCAGCTGGAACGCCTGCTGCAAAAGTGATAGGAATACATTCATTTAAAAAAAGAAATTACATGACTGGCACCGTTTGTGGACTCACTTCTCTCGGCCTCCAGCTGACGCAGCGTATCCGAGAGCTTCAGCTGCAAGTGATCGCGCTCCTCCAGCAGCTGCACCAGCTCCAATATCATCTCCTCGAGGCGCATGTCCCGCTGATGCAACATCATCAGGGCATAGTCGAGATCTGCCTTCAGCACATAATCCGACGACAATTCCTGGCCAGAATTGCCAGCTGCTCCAGTGGATACGCCGCTAGAGCCGCCGCCAAGTGTATTCTGCAGCCGGAAGGGATCGTACTGTGAGGCGAGGCGGGCGTATTCCGCTGATCGGATGGCCAGCTGCTCCTTGAGCGTCACAATTTCCATTTCCTGCGTTTCCAGCGCCTTTTGCATCTTGACCAGCATCTCGTTGACATCCTCCGTGACGAGCACGCGCTGCTGCTGCTGCTGCTCCTCCGACTGTGACGTTGGCGTCGTCCTCGTCGTCTTCTCCTCCTGCTCCTGCTGCTGCTTGGCGGCTGTCAGCTGCTCGATCTGCGCCTGGTAGGCGGCTTCACGTTGCGCCAGATGCTCCTGCCATATGGTGGCCACCTCGCTGCACTTTTGCTCCACCAGCGACTCCCACTGTTGATGCAATGCGGTCAAGTCCGGTTGCTGGACCTGGGATTGGGACTGGGATTGTGTCTGCTGTAGCAGTTCCAGCGATTTGCGCAGCTCGGTGATCTCAATGGTTTTCATATCCAATTCCAGGACAGATTGCTTCATCTTGTCCTCCAGCTGCAGGCTGGACAACACATGATTGTTGAGCACACGCAGCTCCTCCTCCATGTCCGTCTTCTCCTGCTGCAGCTGCACGCACTGCTGACGCACTTGCTCCATTTCCAGCTGCAGTTGCTCCGTTGGCTGCTCCGTCGGCTCCGACTTCTCCAGCTTGTCCTCCTCCATTTGCTTGACCTGCATGCGCAGCAGTTGCAGCTCCTGGTTCTTGGTTAGAATCTCCAGCACCAACTTCTCCGTTTGATCCTCCCGCATGAGTTCCTCAATGCGCTGCTTGAGATGCACAATCTCCGACTCCTTTTCCTGGAGCAGCGCCATGCTCTCGTCACTGGGCATGAGTTCCTCAATGCGCTGCTTGAGGTGCACAATCTCCGACTCCTTTTCCTGGAGCAGCGCCATGCTCTCGTCACTGGGCGCACTCACAGTGGTGGGCAGTTCCATCAGCTTGGACTTCAGCTCCTCCAGCTGCAGTTGGAGCCGTTCGCTCTCCTGCTGCGCTGCCTGGGCACGTTGCTGATCCGCATGCAGCTGCTCGTGGAGTTCCCGTCGCTTCTGTTCCGCCTGCTGGCCAAGTGCCTCCAGTGCGTCCAGTGCCCGCTGCTTGTCCGCCTGCAGTTGCTCCCGTTCCCGCTGCGCCTGAGCCAGTGCGTCCAGTGCCTGTTGCTTCTCCAGCTGCAGCTGGGCCTGCAGCTCCTGGCATTCCGTGTTCAAATCCTGATTCTCCGCCTGCAGATTCTCGATCTTGGCCAAGGCCTCGGTATCGGCATCGTTGGGCGCCGTTGCTGGCGAGGATGCCGGATGCAGTGTCGTGGCTGGAGCTGCTATGGCTGCTACCGCTCCAACTGCCGCATCGGCTCCTTCTTCGCCCCAGCTCTCCAGCTGCTGGAGCTTCTCCTGCAGCTCCCGGATGCGCGCCTGATACATCTGCACGTCCATGTCCTGGCGCTCCTTGAGCTCCGCCATGCGCTCATTGCCCGCGGTCAGCACATCGATGCGCTTCGCTAGCTTCTCCTTCTCCAGCGCATGCTGCTGCAACAGTTCCTCGGTCTTGGCCTGGCGGGATTCGTGCAGCTCCAGTTGATGCCTCAGCTCATCCATGATGGCGCCATCCAGGTCATTGCTGACCGACTTGGATTGCTGCTGCTGCTGCTGCTCCTTGTTGCGGTATTCCTTGAGACGCTTCATTAGCTTCGCCGTCTTGGTTTGCAGCTCCGCTTTTTGTTGCTCCAGCTCCGTGATCCTCGCCTGCAAGGCGGCTGCGTCCGCACCTGGCTGCTGTTCCCCGGCAGCTGCACTTGCCCAGGGATCCTCGTCGACGCCCCAGTCGATCACGTGCTGCCCCTGTTCCTGCTCCGCCTGCTCCGGCTGGCAGACATAGGCCTTCTTTGGTGTTATCAACTCCTCCACAACGGGCTCCGTTTGCGGCATGCCCAAGTCCAGACTCACTGCATCCGTCACGGTCTCCGAGCCAAAGAACATGTCCAGCGTCGGCGCTGCCATCGTCGTCGTCTTGGTCACGACCACTGGCGGCTCCGCTTGAATCAGCTTCTCAATGGCCGCCAATCTTTCGCGCTCCTCGGCTGCGGCCTGCAGCTGGGCCAGCTCCTGTTCCCGCTCCTGGAGCAGTCGCTCCAGCTGCAGGCGTCGCTCCTCGTGCTCGGCCAGTGCCTGATTCCGGGCCAACAGCTTCGTCTCCAGCTCCTTGGCATGCTTCTCCAGATCGGAGACATTGCGCTGCAAATCCTCAATTGTTGCCTCCACAGCCAATGGATCCGCTGCATCCGAAATGGGCGCCAATCCCTGGGTGCTCATCCTCAGCGGCTGGGCGACGATCTCATCGAAGGGCGACGGCGCCGCCGCTGCGTCGCTGCTGAAGAACATGGCGGGTGCTGGGATTGGAACGTTCTACAAGGGAAAGGAAGGTTCATATTTATCCAATTGATCAATCTCAGAGAAGGACTGCGGATCAGGGGTAGAGTCTACATTCCCTGGAGAATTGTACGAGGAGTACACCCAATTCTCTACCTAATCTTCACCTAAGTTCCTGTTCAAGAATTCTTCTATCACTAAATCTCTCTGTGGCTTTACCAGAATCTTCAACTTCTAGTTCTTAATATCCCTTTCCTATCTCTTTTCTAGATTCTCTAGAACGGCTCTTTCCCTTTAATACAATGCATGTGTGTTTGAAGCTTGCGGTTGACGGCGACTTTTTTATATTTATTGCTCGCACATTTGGATTAGCCCATGTTTTAGACGCTGTTTGGACGGTTTTTTTTGTAAACGTGTCGTGGTGCTCCTGATTGAATATTTCGTGCTTACCGCTGATCCAGAGAGCTGGCTATGCCACAATTTTAATTATTAATCTTTCTATATCTTAGCTTCCTTTCTATTAGGGTATTCAGAAACTATGATATTTGTGTTATGTGGCAAAGTGATAACACTGTAGCTAGTGAGTGACCTTTTTAAGTTTCTGTTGTCTTATTTATGAAATCATTGAGTTAAATTTCAATAAACAGCTGTTTTGTATAAAGCAAGCATTATAATTATTTCGTTTACGCTCATGCGTTAGGTTTCACCCTCTCTTACTCTTGTGTTTTTTGGTGCTTTTGCCACTGTAAAAAATCAATTTAATAATTTAAAAAAATTTGCATCTCTTTATTTAAATTTAAAATCTGTCCTAAGGGACAATTACTAAAATTATCATTTGTGTGATTCGAACCCTAGTTATTTAACTGAAAATTCGAATTCTGACAGGTCAGCGACTCTAACCGTAGAGCCACCGGACCAAGAAAAGTTACTACATTTTACAGCCAATACCAATACCAACCTCAGTGTGACCTTATTTCTTTAGATACTTTAAGCAGTCTTGCAACCTTTCTCCTTTTGAAATTTTATCTCAATACGACGAATTTTGTATACATACCCCAGGGCATGTTTTGGTGTGATATACTTTTTTCTGTGTGTTTGTTGTCATTACAACATATAACACTTTGCCACATAACACAAATATTAGAGTTTCTGAATACCCTATATATTTCATATCCCTTTCGTAAACATCAGCGGTGGGCACGAAATCTGAGCTCGGGAGCTCTACAACAACAACTACAACAACAACAACAACAACAACCTCATTAGAGACTGTCCATCTACATTGTCGATCACCCAAATGTGCGAGCAAAAAATAAAGATCTACGGCGCGCCGTCAGCGCGCACACACTGCGCCTTTGCTATGTTGTTGTTGTTGTTAATTCTTATGACGGTCATAAACTTGAGGTGTCAAAAATGTCTCAACTCAAGCGGGTCCTATGTTGTTGTTTTAAGCTTACTCGCGATTCTTTAGTGCGAATTAAAGGCGCCGAATAGGCAGAAATAAAGTTGGGAGCAACCGCTAGCTCCCGGAGCCCACGCGTGCCCACCGCTGCCCTATATTATACCTAATTTGCATCCCTCCCCTTTACTCGCTCTTTCCATCCTCCCATCCAATGCTCCTTAAGGAATACCCTAAAATATTTCTTTGCTTACCTGTTCCGCACTGTAAGCTGAAGCTGCCTGTCGCTGCGAAGGATTTGCGCTGTTCGGATGCATCCAGGCGGCTTGGTACATCCAATCCTCATTGGGTTGGGCCTGGGCAGGTGCCTGGTATTGCGTGGGAGGGAAGAGAGGCACTGCCACTGCAGGAGTTGCAACTGGAACTGGAGGAGCTGCCTGTTGGCGGGCCAGTTGCTCGGCCTGCTCGTCGAGACGGGCCTGCATCTCGGCCAGCTGCTCGGCGAGCCGCTTGTTCTCCGTCTCGATGTAGACCTGGTCGTCGGTCTGGTTCTGGCCCAGCGTGTCCAGCTCGGCGATCTCCTGCTGCAGGGCCTGCAGCTCCTGGTTGTGATTGGCGCACAGCGCATCGATCTGTGCCCTCAAGTTGTCCATTTCCGTCTTGTCCTGCATGGCCTGCATCCGCAGCTCCTGCAGTTCGAGCACATCCTGCTCCGCGCTGTCGTGCTGGAGGCGCAGCAGCGTCGCCTCCCGACTGAGGGCAGCTCGTTCCCGCTCCGTATCGGTGAGTTCCTCGTTGAGACGATTCAGCTCCTCGGCGCGTGCCTGGAGCTGCTCCTGCATCCGTTCCAGCTGCTGGGCGAGCTCCCTTGTCTCTGCTGTCGCCCGATCCATGTGCGCGCTCAGATCGCACTCCATTTCATCCAGTTCGGTGGCCTTGGCGGCCAGTTTGGCATCGTAGACGTTGCGTTGGCGCTGCAGCTCCTGGTTGCGCGACTCCAGCTGTGCCCGCAGCTCCTGCAGCTCCTGTTCGCTCTGCTCCCGCACCTCGTCCATCGCCCGCTGCGTCTCCTGCGTCTGTTTCGTGCTCAGCGCCACATGGGCGTCATGTTCCGCCTGCAGCGCCTTCAGCCGTTCACTGGCCACATCCGCCTCCAGGCGCAGTGCGTTGAGTTCCCGGCTCTGTTGCTGGTCGTGCTGCGTCAGCTGCTGGAGTCGCTGCTGCAGCTGGGACTCGTGCTCCGTCTGCTGGACGCTCGTCTCCTGCAGCTGCTGCTCCAACAGCTGCAGACGCTCCTGATCCGCTGCCCGCTGTGCCTGCAGCGATGCGGCCTGATCCTCCAGAGCGGCGCTCTTCGACAGCAGCTGCGTGTTTTGCGTCTCCAGGGACTCGATGTAGGACTGATCCTGCTGCAGCTTGGCCTGGATGCCCTCGTGCAGCGTCTCCAGTCGCCCGATGGTCAGCTCAAAGTTGACCTTCTCCTCCTGCAGGGACTGCAGCTTGGCCAGCAGTTGCTCCTCCCGCTGTTTCTGTTCCCGCTGCTGCTGCTGCTGATCCTCCTCCTCGCGTGCCTCCTCCTCGGGTTGGGCTTGCAGCTGGGCCCTAATCTCGGCCAGCTCCCGCTGCAGACTCTGTATGGTGGCATTGCGATGCTTGATCACCTCCTTCGACTTGTCAAACTTGATCGACTTTTGCTCCAGCTGACGGCGCAGTTCCTCCATGTTGTCCATGGAAGATAGCTTCTGCTCCAGCTGGTAGCTCTCCTGGCGCAACGCGGTGTTCGCATGCACCGTATTCTGCAGCTCCACCTGCAGGCGTTCCACCTCCTCCATCCACTTGGGCAGGGCGGCCGCCTTGGACCTTTGTTTGGCCACCTGTTGCTGCAGCTCCTCGTTGTCCGCCTGGCTGGATTGCAGCTCCTCCTGCAGCTGTTGCGTCCGGTTCATCAGCTCCCGACTCAGCTGCTCCAATTGCTGCACACGCTCCTCCTTCTCCCCATTGCTGTCCTGCAATTTCTGCAGCTCTTGCTGCAATTGCTCCACATCCAGCTGGGACTGGGACGCCTGGAGCTCCGCTTGGAGTCGCTGCATCTGCTGCTCCAGTTCCGCCTGCTCCGTTGTGCGTTTCTTGAGATTGAGTGCATACTTCTTGAGTTTCTCGCGCAGCTCCTTGTTGCGGGATTCACTCGTCTCCAGCTCCTGCTGGCATTGCTGCAGCTCCAGCAGCTTCAGATTCGACTCGTGCTCCTGCTCGCTGTAGCTCTCGATCAGCTGTTGCTTCTGCTCCGCGACCAGAGCCTGCAGAATGCCCATCTCCCCCTCCAGCGTCTCGATCCTGGCCTGCAATTCCCGGCGCAGTCGCTGCTGCTGCTCCATGTGCTTCTCGTGCGCCATTTCGCTGGCATTGAGCTTGTGATCATGCTGCTCCGCCTGCAGCTGCAGCTGCACCAGCTCCGCACTCTGGCTGCCAATCAGCTCCAGATGCTCCGCTTCAGCGGCACGCAGTTCCGCAATCGTTCCCTGCAGCTCCTGCCGCAGCGCTTCAAGCTCTAGCCGCTCCTGTTCCTGCTCCTGCTGGGCAATGGCCAGCTTGGGTTGCTCGCCGGGATCATAGCTGTCGCGCAGCTCCTCCAGCTCCGCTTGGAGCGCGGCTAGCGCGGACTTGAGCTCGGCATTCTGTGCCGTCAGCTGTTCGTATTCCGCGAGAGCTTTGCCGTTGGGCGCCGTGACAGCGACGACCGTTTCCACCACGGTCACCGTCTCCACCGCCGTGCTGGCCTCCTTCACCTTGTGCAGCAGCTCCGTCAGCTGGACGTGGACGTTCTTGGCCTCCTTGGCTAGTTTCTTGGACACATTCAGCTTGGCGTTGCGATCGGCCTTGCGGTAGGCCTCCAGCTCGGAGCTCAGCCGGGACAGGGATCTCTCGCACTTGTCGAACAGGGCGACGCCTCCCGCGCCCGCGTCCAGGGCGGCCACCACCTCCGAGGAGCGCTGCATGGAGCTCAGCTCCTGCGAGAGATTCGACTTCTCGCCGAGCTGCAGCGACAGCTGCTGCTTGTCCCGCTGCAGTTCCTCCAGCTGGGCTTGGAGTGCTGCCGTCTCCGACTGCAGCTGCTCCTGGGTGTGCTTCAGCTGCTCCTGCAGCGTTTGCTCCTGATCCGCAGAGATCTGTAGCTGGGCGTGCTGTGCCTGCTCCTGCTGCAGCTGCTCCTTGAGTCGCTCGCTCTCCGCCTGCTTCAGCTCCAGCTGCGCCTGCTCCTGCTGCAGCTGCTCCTTCAACTTGACATTCTCCGCCTGCAGCTGCTCCATTTTGGCCAAAACCTCGCGTCGCTCGTTCGTAAACAGCTCAATCTTCTGGAGCAGCTCGTCGCTCTCCGTGCGCAGCTGGGCGAGACTCTCGCTGACCTCCAGTTCCGAGGCCGCCAGATCCTCCGTCTGCGTCAGTTCGCTGACAAAGCTGGGCAACGCACTGGCCTCCACATCCGCCGAATCCGCGCCAGCATCGCTGAAGCGTCGCTCTTGGGGACGCTCGACAATCTCAATGGATTCGGCGGAACTGGACGAGCTGAGCTTCTCCAGCTTGTCCAGCAGCTCCATGTTCTCGTTGACGTAGTGCGTCAGCTTCTTGTCCAGCGCCTCCTTCTCCGCCTGCAGCGTCTGGAGCTGTTGACGCTGCTCGTTCGCCTCCGCCTCCAGTTGCTGACAGCGCTGCGACAGTTGCTCCTCCAGCTGCAGTTCGCTCAGCTCGGATTCGACGCGGGCGGATTCCTTGCCCTGTTGCAGTGCCTCCAGTGCCTGCTGCAGTTGCTCCTTTTGCTCTTCCAGGCGGCGTATGGCTGCCGTTTGATTTTGAGTGGACTCCACCTGCTCCTCCGACTCCTCCTCGACATGGGCCAGCTGCCACTGACCCTTCTCATCCTCCAGCACAGTGATGCGCTGCTGCAGCTGCTCATTCTCTAAATTAAGACGTTGGAGCTCCTGCTGTGCATCAATGGACTGCAACTTCTGGAGCTGCTTCTCCGCCTGCTTGCACTTGAGCTTCAGCTTGATGTTGCTCTTGTTGCTCTCGTCCAGCTTCTGCTTCAGCTGCTGCAGCTGCTCCTGCAGCTGTTCGCTGGCACTGGAGTCCGCCTCGTCCAGGAAGATGGGCTTGCTCTTGGCACTCTGGGCGAGCTTCTCCTCGAGCACGCGCAGATTGACATTGAGCACGTTCAGTTCGGTGGTCTTCTCCGCCAGCTGCTCGGCCTGGACGGCCAGTTGGCTGCACTGCGTCTCAATGGTGGCCTCCAGTTGGCTCAAACGCTCCGATTCACTTGGCAGCTCCTCCTCCGCCTGGGACTGTTGTTGTTGCTGTCGCAGCTGTTGCACTTCCTTCTCCAGCTCCTGCAGCTGCTTGGCCAGCTCCTGATTCACCTGGGCATCCGTGGAGTTGGCGTTGGCGGCACTGTTGCTCTGCTGCTGCTGCTGCTCCAGCAACTGTTCCCGGGCATTGTGCAGCTCCAGGCGTGTCGTCTCCAGCATTTCGCTGCTCTGCTCCAGCTCCGCGTTGCGTTCCCGCAGCTGCTCCAGCTCCGCCTGGAGACGTGTCTGCTCCAGGGGCTGCAGCTGCATCAGTTGCTCCGTCTGCTGCTGCGACAGCGTGCTCTCCAGCTGCTGGATCTGCTCCTGGCGCTGTGCCAGCTCCGTGCGCATCTCGTTGAGCTCCTGCTGCAGTTCCTGCTCCTTCCGCGTCTGCTTCAGCTCGATCAGCTTCATCTTGTTCTTGAGCAGCTTCAGGCGTCCCTCATCCGCGGTCGTCTGCTGCTGCTGCTGTTGTTGCTGCTGCTGCTGGAGCAGCAGATCTGCCGCGGATCGATGTCGGGACACGGGCGCCAGCTGCACCAGACCACCGCGCAAATCATTCATGGATGAGCCCAGCTCCTGCTGCTGCTGCCTCAGGCCGGACTTCACGGACTGCAGTGACTTGGCCATGTCCCGTTTACGCTGCTCCAACAGCGCACGATTCTGTTCGGTGCGTTGATTCAACATCTGCAGCTTCTCACTGCCGCTAATCTCCAGCTCCGACGCCGTTGCCGACGCCGACTCCGCCTTGGTGGGCGTCACCAGCGGCGTGGACATTTGTTGTGGCAGCAATTCCCCGTCGGGCATTATTACATTATTATTGCGTCCCTTGAGTATGCTCAGTTTGTGTCCCAGCGATTTGAGCGATTCCATGGAATCGCTTCTGCTGACCTTGTGGCTCTGTCCGTCCGTCTTGCGCAGCGCACGTTCACGCAGCGCCATCAAGCGTTCCTAGAAGCAGGAGAGGATTAGGGTTTGGCTATTGGCAAGGGCAGGGGAAACTCACCTGCTGCTTGGACAGATTCTCGCGCAGACTGTCCAGGCGTCCCTTGCTGGACGAGTGCTGTGAATTAAATTAAGAAATTTATAAGAAATCTGATAAATAACAGCAAATAAATTAAATATAAAAATTAAAATAATAAATATTTTAGTAAAATAAAAAAGTGTAATAATAAAATACAAAATTAACAATTTAATAAAATTAATAATTTAAAGACCATACAATAGTTAAATAAATATGTATAGCAGTGGTGGACACGTAGTGGCTCCGGGAGCAGCGGCTGCTCCCAACTTAGGTAGACTCTAATAGAGCTGTTGTTGTTGACATTGTTGTAGTGCTCCCGAATTCAGATTTCGCTGCATTAAATTCTTAAACCTTGTTCACACCGCGTCACAGACTGTCACAACTTACAGTCACAGTGCCTTTCTGCTGCATCTGGCAGCTCTGAATTCCAGAAATGTCAATAAATCGTCAAACTAAAATTGTGACAATGGCCTGTAACAGTCTGTGAGGCAGTGTGAACCCGGAATAATAAGAAAATCCTTGCAGCGAGTTAATAATAAATAAAAAAATACCTGTGTGAGCGATAATTCCGTTGAGCTGCCATCATCCGCATCCTCGTTCTCATTGTGCTGACTAAAATCCGACGCCGAGTCCATTTGCCCGGACATATTTTTTTTTACAAACAATTTGAACTAACTAAATTTCCAAAAAAATAAACAACAACAACAAAACTAGGAAGGAAGAAGGAAAAACAAAACAGAAAGAAAGAAAAAAAATTTGGCTATCTCCGGAATGGATATATCCAATGTCGTCGCGTGTGTTTCGTAAAGTTCGTGTTGCTGCTAACTATCGACATTGACTGTAATCAGAAAATAAACAACAGTTTGTCAAAACAAAATATATATAATAATTTCACACAAAAAATTGAATATTTTTCTTATTAATAAAGCCAGCGAAGAATTCGTGGCACTGACGTGTGCACTTCTTTCGTTGTGTTGCGTACGTGTGCCCGTTTGTGTGTGTGTGTGAGCGTGCGTGTTTGTCTGTGTGCGCTCATTCCATACACAAATTTGATGTATGAAATTTGTTCTTCTTTTTTGTTTTGATATATGCACGCACGTCAGTTTTATATGGTATTTGTGTATTTCAGCTGTTTAGAAATCAACAGCCAACTTGTTTCACAGTACACTCATTTGCTTATATATTAAATTTTAAACAATTATTTACCAATAATAATTAAGCAATGCTAACAACAAAAAAACTTAAACACCAGGGCTGCAAAGTCGTTGCTACTGCCCTTGTTTTTGGTTACAGCGCCCCGTGTCACTTTCAGATCAGTGCTGCCAACTCTTCGGGACATGAAAAAGCTAAACTAGCCTTTGAAATAGCCGAGAAATAGCCAGAAAATTTTGTTGGTGGCTAAAAAAGACGCTAGAGTAGTAAAACGATATTTTTATTGCTTTAATCCAGTGTTTTTAGTTAAGCACAACAATCCCAAATGACCAATTGGGCTGACAGATTAATCTGTGGCAGTATAAACATAATGCCGCCTCTTGTTCGCAGGTTTTCACAGGAATGGATGCAACAAAAGGTATTATGTTCGTCTTTGCTAAAGAAACTGAAGAAAACTCGCATATGCTTGGATGTCTTTTGAAAAAAAATTTTCAAAAATCGTTTCGCTAGTATTTTTTATGACTTTTTGAAAATTGCCAAAAAACCACTTTTTGTATGAAAAGGAGGAAAAGGGGTTAAAATAGTCATTTAGATACATGAATTTTTTAAAAAAAAACATAAAAAATACTAGCGAAGAGATTTTTGAAAAATATTTTTTGCAGACTTTCTTAGAATTTAAAAATAAGCAGAAAAGAACATGAAATTACCAGATGTTTTTAAAAAGCTAAAATTACGCAAATTTCGCTTGTAAAATAACTATAGTTCCCGCTACCCGCTATTTTACAATTTATCCCGCAATTGCCAGTTGCAGCCCGCTAAATCCATTGGGAAAATAGCTAAATTGGCAACACTGTTTCGGATAGTGCGATAAGCATAATGATTTACTTTATCGATTACTTTCAAGCAATCGAAATTCAAATACTCACATTCGGTCACTGATATTTCCTTGTGACTAACTTCTCGATATATCGATACTAATCGACACAAGATAGTGCGATAATTTCGTTAATTTGTCGGCATAATCGAGATTCAAAATGTTAGATTAATTTACTTAGCTTTAGCAAATTAAATGAAATATTAATTATTTTGATGAGGTAGCAAGTTTTATTTTTATTTAACATTTATTGAATTCGAGAATTGAGAATTCTTCGTTTAAAATATCTGTATAAAAAATGCAACAATTTAAAACTATTACATATATTGCACATGGTAAAACATAGGAACAAAAGAAAAATAATATATGGACTAGACTACTCCAAACGCAGGAGAGAGATGTACACAGATGCGTATGTAAATTAAGTAAGCTGGCGCATACATATGGAGGAGGACATCTTAGCAATTCTTCCTCCTGTCGGGATTAAGTAATTCTGTAATGGAAGTGTGATTCCCACGTAGTGCGTATTCATAGGCGGTGAGTCCCAGCATATCCTTCTTATCGGCATTTTCCAAATAAGGCAACAAGTAGTGAATCAATTCGTCGAAGCCGTGCAAGGCCGCCACGTGGAGAGCAGTGCGTCCGGAGGGATCCGAAAGGGACAGATCGGTGCCAGCCAACTGATAAGATTGCAGACGCCGCAGGGAACCACGAGCGGCAGCGGCACACAATTGTTCGCCCACAGCACGTGAGGATCCAGTCAAATGGGCGCCACAGCTAATGAGCAGCTGAATGATCTCATGGTTATCCGTGGACACGGCCTCCTGCAACGGCGTGCGATCATAGCGATCTCTGATGTGCACCGAGACGCCATTGAGCAGCAGATGGCGGACAATCTTCAGGTTGCCCATCTGACAGGCCAGATGCAAAGCTGTGCGATTATCATGATTCACTCCCGAAAGATCAGCGCCATATGCCTTGAGATTATTGATCTTCTTGATATCGCCCTCGACAACGGCCGCATTGATCATCGCCGGAAACAGTGTGGCGCCCAATTGATCCAGCTCCTGTGGCGACGACAAGTGCAGGGAACGCGCCACGGCATCAACCAGGTCATAGTCCTCCATTTTGAGGGCTGCCGTCGAAGTGAGCTCGCCACGCAGATTCGATTGCATCATCTACAAGCAGAGATTTGAGATTAGCCAACAGTGGATCAAGTCAATCAACTCGGTAGCTCGAGTATATTTGCAAAAATACCAAAAAATTTCAGTTAAACCAAGTTGCAGCTCAAAAATAAGGATATTTAAACTCTTAGCTCTTAATAAATTTTACGTTATATATGTAATTTAATTTTTTTGCTGGTTTCTACTATTTAATATATATTTTTTTAATTATATAAAAATGTTTATCAGTTGTAAAAAAGTGTTTTTTTTTTTTTAAATTTGGCTTCCCAGTTTTCTTTTAAAATTTTAGTTTCATTATAAAATATATCCTATTTTTGGTTTCCCAATTTTTTTTTTAATTATATGATTTGTTTTTTTAATATTTAGCTTCAAAATTTTCTTTTTCCTTATTTAAATTTTTTGACTATATTTCCAATTGGATTTCGAGTTTGTATTCCTAAAATACATGCTTCCCAGTTTCATATTCCGAGTATTATTTATAATATTTTCTATATAATATTTCGTCCTCTTCCGTTCTTTCTCTTCCCACTTCCCAAATTCCTTTATCTTTATTTTAAGTTCCTAATAACAATATTCCTTTTTTTTGGATAGAATAATTTGTATTAAAAATATAAATTTTTCCTAGTTTTGTTTATCGAATTTTTGCTAAGAATTTATTATATTCCCAGTATTATTTATAATATTTTCAATAAAATATTTCTGGTTTTAACTCTTCTCATTTTTAGTTTCCTAATTTCCTCTTACCTAGTAACAATATTTCTAATTTGGATTTCCTTATCTGTATTTCTGCTTCCTAGTTTTGATATCTTAATTTTTGCTTATAAATTTTGATATTTCGAATATTGTTTATATAATTTTAAATAAAATAATTCTGATTTTTAGCTGCCCAATATTCTTTATTCTTTTTTTAATTTTCTTATAACAATATTTCTTACTAAGACTTCCTTCCAGTTTGTTTTTCTAATTTTTGTCTCAAAATGTTCACATTCCGAGTATTTTTTTTCGCAATTCTTATATGAAATTCTTCGACTCACCTGCTTCTTGACCTCCAGAGGCCATTCCTCCTTGCCAATGACGTAGGCGAGCTTGGAGAGCGCCGCCTCGGGCGTCATATCGTAGCCGGGAATGACGCCCACATCGTCGAGCACCTTGCCCGTGTCGTAGATCTCGGCAACGGAGCCATTGGGACACTGCGTGCAATTGATGATGATGACGCCCCGTTCCGAGGCGGATTTCAGTTCATCAATGAGATCCTTGCGATTCGAGGGCACATTGCCGGAGCCAAAGGATTGCAGGACCACGCCCCGCATGGGCGGCGCTAGAAACGCACGAAACGTGGACAGAGAAATGCTGGGAAAGATGCGCAGCAATCCAACGTTCTCGTCCAGCTGCAAGTGGACGCGGAAACGCTCCACAGTGCAGGGCCGAAAGATCAGGCGATAATCGACGTTCACATTGATGCCAATGTCCGCCAAGGGCGGAACATTCGGTGAATTGAAGGCATCCAGTGAATTGGAGCTGCACTTGACGGTGCGATTGCCACGAAGCAGCTTATTGCCAAAGAAGATGCACACCTCCGGTATGACATAGTTGCCGGCGATGATCAGAGCTGATGTGAAGTTATCCTTGCCATCGGTGCGCGTCTCAAAGATGGGCAACTGTGATCCCGTGATGATCACCGTCTTGCCGAGATTCTCGAGCATGAATGACAAGGCGGAGGCCGTGTAGGACAGTGTATCCGTGCCATGGAGCACAACGAAGCCATCAAAGAACTCGTAGGATTGCTGTCAATATAAGAAAAGGGGAAATAAATATTTGAAATATTTGCTGGAGAGGATTACTACGTTACATAGATGTCGTTGGCAATGCGCGCCCAGTCGAGCATCGTCATGTTGCTGGAGTCGAGCAGCGGCGTGTACTCCGTCACCTGGTAGAGCACCCGCCTCGACTCGCCGTGCACATAGGGCAGCACCAGTGGCGCCATCGAAGCCCCAGCGCCAAAGCGACGCGCCGCGTACTCCTCATCGTGGATATTCGGATATTTGCGGATGAGCCGCACCAGGGCATTGGGAATGGGAGCCAGCACTGAAAAGGATTCATGTGGAAGCAACGATGAGAGTTGTATTTTTGTAATGTAAATCCAAATTATGAATCGAGTCTTAAATCGATATTTAAAGATCGACTAAACAAAAATCGAGTTGTCGATTAATCGGAAAAAAATACTGATATATCGAGTTTTATGTCGACTTTGCTCAAAATCAAAATTGTGGAAAGAAAGCGTAATTAAAAATCCAAACTACACGCTTACTTACACTTTCTATGATTATTTCAATTGAATTTCATTGGAAATTTCTTCAAATAAGTAAACTCAAAAAATGAATCGCGTTTTAAATCAAAATGTTAAAATCGTCAAAAAATAAACATAAATCGATTTTACGATAAATCGGCAAATAATGCCGATATATAGAGTTCTCTCTAACAAAACTTTTGAAAGTGAACGTAATTAAAAATCCAAAAGTTTAACAAAAATAACAGTTATAGAACCAAAATTTTAACTTAAGAAATTAATTTTAAGAAAATATGCTACATTTACTTTATAACTTAAAAAAAAAAATGTTTTAGCATTTTAAGCATAACTAAGCAGCCATTTTTATTTTAAAACTAATTACCGTTAAAGTTCTTGATTAAAATATTAATATATTATACAATATGATATACAAAGTATACAGGGTATCAAATCTTCCGTATGCTTTTCATCTCTAGCTGTTTAGAGTATGCTTATTAATATATGTGCTTTGTATAAATTAAAATACTTCAATTGGGTAAGTATTTATATTAATATAAAAAAGTACTGCAAAACACACTCAATTATTTGCCGGAGAAAACAAATTTGTAATAAAAGAACATGTTTTTTATTTTACATTTTTATTAGCTAAAAAAGTGTGTAAATGGAATTATTGTGTGTAATAACTTATTAGCCTACCCTCGTATTACTCACTACCAAAATTAAACAGTGCGTTCGTATTTTCTGAAATTTGAGCAGCCCTCACTTGATGAATAATACTAATCAAACAAATAAATGACAAGTTAAGAACAACACGTTTTCTCAGCCCACCCTCGTAACACTCCCCCCGCCCTTCCACTAACACTTACCATTTCGCTCGTTACGCATCATTCCAATGGTGCCGCCCGTGTAGATGACACGCACCCGCGCCTCCTTCACCTCCTGTGCCATGAGATTGCCATCACTGACGTTGCGTCGCATCGCCGGCGACTGCAGTGTCGGCGATGGCGGAATCACGTTTTCCACCGAATATTGACTGGTCACTTTGAGCGGCAAACAGATCGGTTCACTTCCAGTTTCAATTCCATTGCCATTGCCATTGCCATTTCCATTGCCATTTGCACTTCCATTCTCGTTGCTGGACATGATTGAACTGTGTGCTAAATTCAAGTGCGGAAAATCGCTTAAAGATCGTTGCGATTAGGCTTTTAGATGTTTACAGTGAATTGTGATGTAAACACAAAAACCATTAACAATTAACTAGTGCAGTTGCAGTTGCGCTTTTATTTAAACAATTTGTTATCAGCACCAAAACAACTTGTCGAGATTTTCCAAAATTCACACTCTTCGTTTGTCCGCGTGGCCGGTTTAGGGGTCAGGTGCGAATATACTGAGTTTATTTTTAATTAAGATTACACGTTTCGCCAATCGAAAATAGTTGATATCTAATTTTCAATATCTACATCTCAATAGTTATCTTCGTTGACTATTTTCATAATAAATTTCAACAAATCGTAAGCAAATGACAAATTTGCATGATCTGGTGCTGCCGGACTGTTGGAAAGGGTTGAAACAGCTGTTTGGCCTTACGCGCTGTCTGGCAGCGCTAACGTTGGCGCGGAACTCAAACTTAAAATAATGCAATGGAATTTTAAGTAAACAGCTACACTTTTATTTATACATTTTGCCGACGATTTCTCAGAATTCGCTTTAGTGCGTCAGTTCCAAAAACACACTGAGCTTATTTTTAATTAAGATTACACATTTTGCTGTTGAAAATAGCTGATATCTACTATTTTGATATCTACATCTCATAGTTATCTGCATGGTCTATTTTTATAATAAGCACCATAGCCTTGCCAGACAGCTGAAAAGCGCGCAAGCAGCTGTTTGCTTGACGCGCAGTCTGGCAGCGCTGTCTTTGGGTGCGCAACTTGACTAAATGTTGTGAAGACTGGAAAGTTGGAAACGCGAATTTCTGGAAAGTGGTGAATTGATAAATTCGAAAGCCTAACGGTTTTCGCGCTGACTCAAGTCTACAAAACAAACACTCCCCTCCCTCTTCACCGTAAGAAATATAAGTACGAGTCCTGACAGCAAAAGGATAATAACGTGCTCATCAGCTGCAACTGCTGCTGCTGCCGCTGCTGTCTAATGACAATTTCAATAATGGCCATAATCGAGCGTAATACGAGATGCAGCCACAACTGCAACTTCAAGTGCCCTTAACGTCCAGCTGCCTCTTCGTGATAATGATGAACATGATGAACACGATGATTACGTTCCAGTTGACAAGGCACAAAGGGAATTGATATGTTTCAGGGATAGACAGCCAGATAAACAGACAAACGGATAGTTATATTGTAGTACACAAAGGAAAGTTTCATTTGCACAACAGTCGATTAATTAAAATGATTTAAAGCTTTGCACAAAATGCATTTAATGTCGATAAATTACGCAGTTTGTTTACATTGCTTATCGATAAATGCATATCGATAGCGAATAAGTGTGGATCAGTGGATCTTTCTCTCTCTCTCTTTCTTTCGCAACTCTCTGCTAAAGATTACTTTGCAGCTTCTTTGTATATCGATAGCAATGTTTGATGACTTTAACTTTATATTGGTCATGTCTTCAGTGGTTTTTAATATATTTTTGTAATTTAATTAATTTTAGCTAAATAGATTTTGTCATCAAGATTCACAAAGCAAAAAGATTGACGGCAATTGATACCGACACTTGGCATCGCTTTAAAATTTAATACCAAACATATTTATCGATATATCGATCGTTATTTTCTTTGGCAGTCAACAACCCTAAAATGCATGCTATGCTGATCTGCACAATCATGTTTGCTCCTTCTCCTTCTACTCTCTCTCTCTCTCGCTCTCTATTTTGCTGCCTCTCTATGTGCGCGTACTTTGTTGCGAGTGATTTCCGTTATGCGTGCTGATAAACTTTGTTACTCGTACTTTATTTTTTAAGCTTCTTGAAGTACGTCGCTGTAAAATACGCTCGTTTACACCTCAAGTGGCAATCATTTGCTTCGCAGCTTTTGCAGGCGTTCCTTCTCCCTCCCACTCCCTGTTAACAAAGCAACAAAAAAAAGAGAGACGTTCGACATTATCGCTGCTGCTGCTGCTGCTGCGCTCGCTAATCACCAGACGTAAGTGCGAGCGAGCAAGCTGCTTGCACTCCAACATCAGGAAGGAGTTGAGCACTTTAATAGTGGAGTGAGGAGTTGCGAAAGTACACAAACACACACACACACACACACACAATGTGGCCACATTGTATTGATAGCTTGCGATGTTGATGATGATGACGTTTGCTGACGATGATGAAGTGGCAGGCAAATGTGACAGTTACAGGAAGCAGAAGAAGCAGAAGAAGCAGAAGAAGAAGACGAGCGCGATGCTAGGCGACGCTAACGAACAACAATGGAAATATATTTCTAATAATGGCGCCAGTGACAATAATAACAACAACAACAACAACAATAACAAAAAAATAAAACAACAACAATAACATCAACGTCAACGTCAGCCTATGACAATGACAAAGCAAATAATGTGTCGGCAATAAGAAAGTTTTGTGGGAACTGAACGACGCGTCGTTCTGTCTCTGTCTCTGTCTCAGCTTCCCCTCTCCCTCCCATCGCTCACTCCCCTTGGTTGCTGTTGCTACTGAAGCGATTTTCATAATTTTTGCCTCACATGGGCCGCAATTTGAGTGTCGCGTTTGCTCCCCAGTGAATTGAACTGTAATTACAATGGCATTTTTGGGGCGGCTTAGTTGGCCCTTAAAAGTAGGCAATGGAAAGGCGAGCAAACGACGCGCTTAAAAGTAGGCAACATCAAATTTTGCGCCGCGTCGCTTTAAAAACGTTGCCATGGCGGAGTGTGAGCGAGAAGGAAAGAGAGAGAGGGTGAGAGAGAGGACAGGCATGTAAGTACAGCTATGGCCATGCAATTAATACTGATTACAGAAATTATAAATTGTAATAAGTTAAGGCTACAAATATTAATTTACTTTAGCGTTATAAAAATTGCCTGATGAAAATTTTGAAAGATATATAGGAATAAATTATTTTAATCATATATTGATAAAAAATGTAAGTCAAAATTTACTTTCGTTGCATACACATTTTTATTTAGTTCAGTTGCATAAAAAATAGCCTGATTATAATTATGATGTATGATCAAAAAATGTGTTCATTAAAAGTAAATAATAAATATAAATGGCATTTTGACCTATTTAGTTATTACATATAATATATATAATAATATATAATAATAATATATAATAATAAGGAGAACAAATTTAAATTTATTTTAGTTGTATACAAATTTTAATTTAGTTCAGCTTTATTGTCTGATGACAATTTTGTGATGCAGAAAAATAAATATATTTTATTTGTATGAATAAAAAATGTGAACGGACCAATTTAGAAAATTTATAAAGTCAACGAATTTCAATTTATTCAAAAGTTCGAAAGAAATTGCCTGATACAAATTTTGAGAAACATATAAAAAAAATATATTTAAATTTAGCATACATATGTATGTATATGTATGTATGCACATAAATAAAATGATAAACGACATTTTTTGACCTATTTAGTTAATTTGTAAAGTCAACAAATTACAATTTATTTTAGTTGTATACAAATTTTCATTAAATAATTTAAAGAAATTTAGAAGATAAATAATATTTTTTGTTGCCTTTTGTGTTGTTTGTTTGGCCAGTGCTGTAGGTTGGTGTGTGTCGCTATATATTTACAGCTACTAAACTGTAATCGGGCCACACACCGGAAGTTGAAATGACTTGAAAATTTATTGCATTTGCTGTCGTCGTCGACGTTGTTGTGAATGTTGTTGTTGTTGTTGCTGTGCATTCAGCAGGCAAACGCTTGACTGGCTTTGGCGTCGCCGTCGTCGTCGTTGTCGGAAGTGGCACGGCAGTCAATTGGAGCCAGTTGCAGAGATTCGAGGACGACGCCGGCAAGCGGCGATTGCAAAATTGAATAAGCCCCACAGACTCTCACAGAACCCAATCCCAATCCCAATCCCAATTCCCAGACCGAAAACCTGAAACCCAAAATAAAAATAAAAAAATAAAGCCCACCGAAAACTCCAATGCCAAACTCATGCCCAAATTCTAGACAGAGGCAGAGGCGACACAAATTTACGGCGATTTTGCAGTCAGCAACAGCAGCACAAAATAAAAACTGACAGACACACACATGTGTGTGTGTGCCTGTATGCTGTGTGTTGGCGTGTGTGTGTGTGTGTTGCATGCATCCTGACAGGATGCCAGTGGGCTAGTGCATCCTTCAAGCGTTTTACTGCTCATAAAAATCCATTAAATTATTCAAATTGCATAGCAAAACACTTTTGCAAGACGACGACGACAACGACGGTGACGACGTTGCCATGCCTCGCCCAGATTTTGGGCGTTCCTAGGTTCCACTTTTTTTTTACCCTGTACTTGAAATAATATACAGAGTCTTTTAAGCTTGTCAAAAATATTAAAAAAATGTGCCTAAATGCACATAAAAGAAATAAATACATATTTTTTAATCAGTATCAAGAATTCTAAAATTTATGATGTCTTAGATTTTGTTTAATTAGTCAAGTTTGTTTGAGAAAAATACCATAAAATCTTTATATAATATTTTTGCAAATTTTTCAACTTGTCTTTTATTTTAAGAATTTCGGTTCTCGCTAAAATTAATAATCGAAAGGTCTTGAAATTTGTGTTAGTTATTCCCAGAATATTAAGAATTTTTGCTTTATAAAATGCGCCGAGAAGTCAATTTTTTTCTATAATTTTATATCTTTAAGACTAGAAGAGCTAGAGCCACTAAATTTGGTATGTAGGTTTTGATATGTAGTTAGTTTTAGAATTTTTAAAATCTAAATGTTAAAAATCGAGTAGCTATAGTAATTTAAGAGCTAAAGCCTTGAGTTTTAGCACAAAGATATATACTATAGTCCGAAACTGCTCTACAAATTTTATCATTTTATCATATGTATATTTTATAACGTAACGAAACGTGACTTAGCAGAACAGAGTAACATTGCTTTAATTTTTTTTTCTCACAATTTTATTAATTAATCTTCTAATTAATAAATTTTGTTTTCATGTGCAGGGTCTTTCACAGTCGAGCAGAATGGAGCTGTTGCCCTTTCTACTAGTTTTTCTTTCTGGTTCTCGTAACGCAGCTTCAGCCACTGCCAAAGATTTTTCCGTCTAGGAAAATGTTTGTTTGATTTTTTCTTTTGCCGTTTTCCTGAGCATTTTTTTTTTTTGCTTTGCATTTATTTTCTTTTTGCTATTTTTCCGCGTTGGCTGCTGAAAATAAAAGGCAACCGGCGGCCGGCAGCGAACCAGGCGCAGTGAGGCATGCAACAAACACACACACACACACCTACATACACCTACACACATGCCTGCAATTTCAGTTAGTTGAGTTGAGGCATTGAAAAGCTCGAGATGCTTCTTCTCCTCGCTTGTGGCTTTTATTGTACCTCTCTGTGTGTGCGTGTGTGTGTGTGTTGAGGTAATATTGGCAGCACAGTGGGCGTAACCATACGCAACAGCAGTTGCAGTTGTAAGCAAAATATGTAATGGAACTTGATTACATATGCCAGTTCTTAGAATTGACTTTTATACTCAGCTTTAAGAGTTGAGTTCATTATCAAAACAATTAAAATTGTAAGCATTTGGGCAGATTTAAAATTCTTAAAAATTAGTTCAACTTGAATGATTGTGCTTTTCTTTGTAAAAGCTCTTTGTTTGCTTTGTTATTAAAAATCTTTAGGTACTCCATAAAAACTTTGAATTAAACTGACCGAAAACCTTTATTAAGTGATCAAGAAATTTTCAAAACATAACATTAGCTATAAATATTTTTATAAGGAGAGACTTTAATCTGCAAGGGCCTGACTTTGAGCCATCGAAAAACCTCAATTCATTTCTTTAAATTTTCGAAAAGCACGTTTGTGGAATAGTGCTTTAGATCAGATCTCTGTAAAAGCCAGGCGTCCAAAAGAAAAGCAGTATTTTAAGAAAATTTATAATCAACAACAATTTATCTGAAAACGGCTAAAGCTTTTTATATTTTATTTTTTTTTTTTATGAAAAAATAACTTAAAACTTCTAAAGGCCAATTTCAATTTTTAGTGTTAAAATTTTAAAATACTGAGCAATAAGTAATATTAAAAATTATAAAAATACCACAAAATACAACAAATACTAAAGATTTGTCTTTGCTTAAAAAATGAATGTAAGTACCAAAAATGTCAATATTTACATGCTTACATATGTACATATATTTTTGGCATGTGGATTTAATTAATTTTTTTACTTGTAAAATAAAAACTTTACTGTTTTTTGTATACTTTCAATAATTTTTTTTACATTTAAAGTTATATTTATTCACATAAATACATGCATATAATCATTATTATGCTTTCTCCCTGCCTGATCCTTTCCGAGGCTCTACCACTGTGCCAAAGTCAAAAATAGGCGGTGCACGTATGTACATAAATACCTATTCCCATACTCACGCATACTTACACACACACATAATGCTTCGTTTGTGTGTGTGTGTGGATCTAATTATTTTGCTTAGCTTACAGAGCGAACACATCGAGCGCCCTTCTATCGCCCCACCCCCTTTTCCCGCCTCGCTTCCCTCCATCCATCTCCCCATCTCTTCGTCCATTTTGTGTTAAGCCTCATTATACACACTGTAAAACAGATTTTGTAGTTCTGCACGTTGCGGCCGGCAAACATTAAACAAATTTTTTGCAATTACATGTTTGCCATCACAGCTCAGCCCATCTATCCCCCTCGCACCCCCCTGTCCAACAGCTCCCCTCCCCTAGTTGCTGCCTACTTATTTACGTGTTTTTGTGATCAGTTTGGCGTACGCATTACGTAATTTGCTGAACGCATTACGTGGCATACGTAATTATGGCGGTGTGCGTGCTTCTACTACATATAGCTAAAGTACACTGCAAGAAAAAAAAAATGAATGCATTCTAAAATTTAAATTTATTGAAACTAACATGCATTTTGTATACCCTATCTAGAATGGGAAAAAGGGTTTCATGGTATTGTTAAATGCATGTAAAGAAGTACGCACCCTTCGTTTTTTATTATTTTATTATGTATTTAGATTACATAGTTAAAGTATTTGAGCGAAACGAAAAACTGTAACTTAACTGTCACCACACGCACAGTTTTTGAGATATTATGATTTAACTACTCATATTAGCTATTATCCGACTTAATTAAATTTAATTTAAGTTTTGAGCAATGTAGGCACCTAAAAATATGCATTAAACATATTTAATATATTTTCTTTATTGAGTAACGGGTAGCTCATAGTCGGGAATCCGACCGCTTGTTTTGGAATTGATTTAATGCCAGATTTGTTTTTTTTTGTGTAAATCCAGGCAGCCCAGTATTAAATCGTACACTTAGTTTTTATACTTCCACAAGGTCAAGTTTTAATAGGAAAAAAATTAAAACCGATGATAAGAGCAGTTTATTTTGGATTAAAGCGGTTTTTTTCATGTACAAGAAAAAAATTCAATTCTTTAATTAATCATGTACAAAAATGTGTATTTTTTTTAATAATTTAAGATGTATGAATAAATGTTACGCTGAGTGTATATGTAACTATATGCGTTTACCAACACTTACATACATACATATGCATGTATGAGTGTCCATTTGTGTATGTGTGTGTGCGTGTGTTTTGGGCGCTGTTTCAAGGGCGCGTTGTGGCAATCAACGTTACTTTGTTTCAGCTTTCAGCTTTGCTTTCACATCTTCTTCTTCGTCTTCGCCCTTCTCTTTGCCATCATTCGCATCCTCATCTTTTAGCCTCTAATCTTCAGCCTTTGCTTTGCTTCGTCTTCTTCTTGCTCTCCATCAGCTGCCGACAGTTTTTTATGCTGAATGGGGTGGTGGGCGTGGTCGTGGCGTCTGTGCATTTGGCATAATGATAAAAACCAACAAGCGCCAAAGTGCACGGAGTGAAGGCATCCAAATGAAACCAAACGAAACGCAAATGAAAATGTAGCCTGAAAAGTTCTGCTTGCTTGCTTTTTGTAGACCCTGTACTTGAAAATTGCAATGGTCTGCCCAAAAAAAAAAAAACAGTGTTGATCAAATACAAATGTTACATTTTTTATTTTATTTTAAAAACAGTAAACTCAACAACACTCAATATGCAATATGTCCTATGCATCTTATTTTTCTTTAATAAATTAAGTAAACAAATAATTAAGAACAACAAAAGAATTATTTTTATTTCATTATGAATCAACTCTTGTACTATTTTAATCCTTTAATTCGCTTCCTTTACACAAGAAGTAAAGGGTCTCTGACAGTCGAGCTCACTTCACGCCAGCCTCACCTACTAGTTTTTTGTTTTGTTTTGTTCATGTGTTCTTCATGAAAAATGCAAACCAAAAAGTCATTGCGGCACACACACACACACACATGTAGGCGAGAGCAAGAGGCGTTTGTGTTTGTATGTATGTATGCAAGTGTAAGTGTGTGTGTTTTTGTATGTTTATAGCCCAATGGGTGCGATTACTTTGCCATGTGCATTATGCAAAAACAACGCGAAATGTGTTTGAGTGCATGTGTGTGTGTTGTGTGCAAATATTAGCCAAAATGGTGGGCATAAAATGGCCATGTTATGTGGCTGTCCGTTTTTTACGCGTTGCTACAAGCGTTGTTGTTGTTGGTTGCTGTTGTTTTTCTTACTTGCTTCGCCATCTTGGCAATTGACAGATATCGATATCGATTGTGCAGCGTAATTAGCTAGCTTAATATCGATATGCTTAACTTAATATCGATATGCAGCGAACTAATATAGCGTCATCGATATACTGATTATTTTCATGTGCATGTATTGCTATCGATAGACAATTAAGTCTGGTTCAGTATATCGATGATCGTCGCTTGTGCAAGCAAACTGATATTTTTAGCACACATTTAAAATCGCAATCAAAAGTGTGAGTGTTTGTGTAAAACTATTTATATATGTATGTATGTACATGTGTATACGAGTATCTGCAATTAATGGAAAAAATATCCCTCAGCTCTGCACTGCACTGGTGTAAGGGGCGTGGCCGTGTGGAAGGAGGGCGGCAGGGGGCGTGTGCATTCGACTGACCGCATCGACATTGCAGGGCCGTTGGCATCGACATTTACGCTTCTCGACGTCTTTGCTGAATTTTAATTAATTTTTAATGAAGTGTACATGCGTATACATACATACATACACACATACAAATGTGCATTGGTGTGTGACATGGAGACTGCCGCAGTCCATTTCTGTGCTCTGTTCTTTATACTAACTTTCTGGCTGCAGCTTCCGTCACGCATATCGATACAATTTTTGTTCGCAATTCACACGTACACACACACACACACATATGTACATACATATAGAGACACGCACAGTCGCGCATACAAAGGAAGCTAAATGATGAATCACAGCCAAATGAACATGTTGTTGTGCATGGAAACGTCAACATCGACAACAGGCTCAAATGAAAGAAAATAATACCAAAAAAAAAAAACATATCTATATAAAAGGATGTTGAAGTTTTTGAGTTTTAAGTGAAGTCTATCAAATAATTTCAGCACGCACGAGATACCAAAAATTCTTGTTGAAAAACATTTATGTTGCTATGACATTTGATGAGCCCTTTTTTTTTTGGTCTGCCACTGCCTCACCCCACCACACCCCCACCCACAGCAACACCCTCATCAGCTGTCATTGGCCACAGCTATCATGTAGCATTTCAACATTAAATCGAAATCGACTTTGCTATCGATATTATAGCAATCATTAACTTTGAGCGGCTTTCAAGCATTTCATTCATACTTATCAATGTCGATATGGCAACAACAGCAACAAGGGCGTAGTCAGGTATGCAAAAGGGGTGTGAGGTGGAAACAGCCGTAGACATATTAAAAAAAAACAATTATTTAAAAAAAAAAAAAACAAGAAAAAAACAAGAAAAAAATATGTATGGTAAAAATAAACAAGAAAAAAAAACATGTACATATGTATTATAAAGACAGAATTGTGTGCAGCCCTAAAATTTTGTTTTGGTCACGCCCTTGAACAGCAATAACATTTGCAAGCCAAAAACAATTAACGATATGAAGTATAACATACCCGGTACTCAATTTAAATGCATACAAGTATCTTAAAAGCTTCAATTCAAACGAATCAAAAACTACTGCATACATTTAGGCGCTCGCATTGCCTAAATACCTTAAACAACCATAACTATCGTTATACTTTACTGATCTTTATGTACATTTTTGGGATTACTGATAATTTAGGTGACAAAAGAAGGCATGGCAGAAATTTCAATAAAACTTAATCTGCGTAGGGTTAAAAGAAGTCTGTGTGTCAAATTTGGTTGGTTTAGCTCTTATACTTTTTGAGATTCAGGTGCTTACACAGAGTGACAGACGATGCTGATCAAGAATACATATTTAATGCAAGGAATACTTGCATACTCATACTTATACTCAACGAGTGCCCGGTATCAATTCAAGAACAACTACTCGTCTATCCTGACGGCTGCAGGTGCGCTTGTCTGCCGAAATAGAGAGACCGTCGACAGCGCGAGTGTTTGGAGAGAGTCAAGAGCAGGTCATGAGTTTTAGGCAATTGATGATGCCAATGGCATTTGGCTTGTTGAGTTGTTGTTGTTGTTGTCGTTGGTTTTGTTGCCGTTGCCGATTGTTGCCAGAATGTTGCATGCATTGTGAATGGGGCAGCTGGAAGGCAGCACAATACGGCATTGATTGAATTGCATGTAAATTAACTTGCTGATCCGATTAGAGTAAAGACGACAGCAACAGCAAAATAAATAACATCACAGAGAATGCACAAGCAACTACTTATTGTTGTTGTCTTGTTATTGTTGTTGTTGTTGTTGACATTTACCTGTACTCAATATTGACGGATTTTGCCAAACATACTACAACTTGTATTACAGACAATTTAATTTCGATGCTTGAGCTGTTACATAAATGCAATTTTTTTGTTCCATAGTTTCGAAAGCAATTTGCCTGGAGTTGTTTTGTTGTGCACGCACAACCTCAAAAGTTCAGTTTAGCCCTCGGCTCTCAGCGATAGCCCAGCAAATTCAGCGATTCAGCAGAAAACTCAGCCAACTTAAGTTACTCGACCACGGTTTTAATACCTGTCACATGGCAAGTAAGAGGGTATATTGTCATTGTTGCAATGTTTGTAAGGGAGAAAAAGGGCATATATTCTTGAACACCATTAACAGTCGAGTTGAGCAACTGAATCTCAAAAATATTAAGACTCTTAAATTGGTATTTACGAGTCTCAAAGACGAAACCCATAAAATTCTTTAAAACCACACAAATCAAGTGGACTTAAAGTTTTGGCCATGCCCCTTTAAAACACTTTATTTTATTTTATTTTATGAAAACTTCCAGCACTTATACTAAATCTAGAGCCTCTAAAAGTGGCGTACATATGTATGCGTATTATCCTCATCACATTATCCTCTACCCACGATAAACACAAGAAATCAAAAAAAAAGCCCGAGCTTTTAAGATAGAACGCTGATTTTAAGACAGAAAATTTTCTTTTTTTATTTTCTGACATCCCATTAAATCACATCGACAAAAGATCGACAAAATTTATCGATAGTTATAGCTGTTTTAAATTTTTAATAGTTCGAGCGCCCAAAATTATACAAAAGTTCTTTAACCATTGGATTTTCAAATTCATATATGAAATTTTTTTCTATTTAAATAAAATATCGAATATTTTATAGTCGGGAACTCGATTATGGCATTCTAATTTGTTGTTGTTATTGTTTTCACTGCTCAACTTTTGCATAGTTTTGTAGCGATATTTTCATTGGGTCAACAGAAGAATCAACTGGGGGACGTATCTCTTCGTCTCTTCCTTTCTCCCCATTGTCCCTCTCTCTCTCACTTGCATCTTTTGACCGGTCAAAGTTTTATGCACAAAAAAGTTGAAGCTGTAGCACAACTTGCTTATTTATTTTCATACTTGAAAGCTTTGGTTTGCGACTGCGGCTTTATTTACTCCCATCTCTCTCTCTCTCTCTCTCTCTGTATTCCCTCGCTTTGTTCTTGAATGTGGAAAATGTGAACGCAACAAATCAGCAGCCAAAGCAAAGAAGCATAAAAAAAGCGAAAGAGAAATGGATAAACAAAAGAAGAATCTGCAGCAAATATTTAATTAAAATTGAGCGCAGCTTTTTATTAGAAGCTGCGAGGAGCGTGTAATCAAGTCAAGTCAAAGAGCGGGCGTTGCCACCCTTTCAAAATGTCACCAAATGTGCATATTTCATGGACACAAACACTCAGAAAAAAAAGCTTAATAAAACAAGAAAAAAATTTACCCATATTTAGTTTTAAGCGTATTAAGTTTATTATTCACTCGGGTCGAAACATGCACGAAATTCTTAACTTCAACTAAAAAAAAACGCTAGAACAACTCGCTATCGCTTGAATTTCAAACAAATTTCATGCAAATTTAAGTGAAATTCAAGCGAAAGCGATTTTTGTGGCACCCCTGTGTATAAAAAGTACGTCTGAAAATTTCGCAGAATATTTTTTTATAGAGTTTTTTATTACTTGTCAGTTATTTTTTGACTGCAATCGATTGGATCTAAGGCAACGCATTTACATTTAATCAAAATGTCTTTGATTTAACTGAAATCATACTGAAATGTTAAAGTCAATATAATTACATAGATTTAGTAGAAAAAAAAAAAAAAATCACAAAATTCAAAATGTAATATTCAGTTTAAATTTAAATCACAAATATTTAAAAAATTTGCAAATTATTTATGTTTTAAATTACCTTATATGATTTTATTCAACTTAACATCAAAAGTTTGGTAAAAAATGTTAAAATAGATCGAGTCAATAGAGAGTCAAATATTTTTCACATTTCATTTAAAATTCTCAATCGGTTCTGGCTTCGATGGGCACTTAAACAAAATTTTATTTCACAGGATCATTTCATTAGTCAGTCTTTACAGCGAAAGTTTTTGTATGATTAAATGATTATTTCGGGAATTTTTTGTACTAGCAATTAAGTGTACTTTTTTTTGATTAAAGTATTTTAATTTAATATTGTAATGAAATAATTCAATTAAGTGAAATTATAATTAATTCACTATAAAGTATTTTAAAATTATTACCTAATTTAAATAGGTTGCAATTTTATATTTTTTATAAAATCTTAATAATTTAAAAATGTTCATACATAATTTTGTAATAAAGATTAATTTAAATTTATTCAATTCAATGTCATATTTGTCATTTAAATATTGGGAAAATGTAATCAAATCAAAGTGTAAATATTTAAATTTAAGGGAATCTTTCTTTGGGTGTATATATCTATACATACATATGTGTATGTATTTGTTATGTACATAAGAATGACTCAGTTATGAAACTGGGGAACTGTCCTTTTCTTAGACGCCAAGCTCATTAACATAATCGCCAATTCATAATCTGCAAGTGCCATACAAAGCAGAAGAAAGCACACACACACACACATGTGTGTGTATACTATACGTGTTTGAGTGTGTGTGTGTGCAAAGAAATCGAATCCTGTCACATAATGAATTCAAGCTTGCCTTGGACCCAAATGGCAACCAGGAGAAGGAAGGAGCAAAGCACAACGCATTGACTTTAATGGCCGCTCGTTGCCATTGTCAACCATTTTTGGTAGCACAAAATTGACATTTGCCACATTCCTTTAGCTAGACACAGGAGTTCATGTTAAGAGATGTTGAGTAGATGTTAAGAAACGCTTAATTAATGCACAAGATGTGTAAGAAGAGCTCGAAAAGTGAATAAAATTTAAAGAAATTTAAAGAAAATATTAAGAAATATTCCACATTTAGATACTTTAATTAAACATGCTGAAAAAAGGGTATCTGCTGTGTGGTGTGGCAATTTAAAAAATTCAACTTTTCCCGTTACCAATTGCTTCTTTTGGGCTGTTCAATTCCTGTTCAAGTCCTGTGCTGGACAGCCCGTTCACAGTCTCTCCTTCTGTCTGTTGCTCAATTATACAGATTGCGTAACAACAACAACAGCAACAACAACAACAATAAGAACAGCAACAACAATGAGAAAACTCAAGTCTGCATGAAAACTAAAGGTGGAATTTGCCTCGGGACACTTGGCATAATCAGTGACAATGCCATTGGATAGAAATGAAAGCCTGAAACTGAAACAGGAGACAAACTCATGAATTTCATGAGGAAAGCCCAATGAATGGACTTCAAATTACGATTAAGAGCAACAACAACACTAAAGGCAGTAAACCAACCCAAAAGTAAATTAAAGTAAATAAAATGTTAAACTTAATTTAAATCCGTAATAAGTAAATTTAAGCATCGGAATCGACCGAAAATATGAATACCAGTATGTACATTTTATTTGCTATAGGATAAAAGTAATTACAGTCGAACTTCCCTAACTCGAACTTCCCTAACTCGAAGTCTCTCTAACTCGAACAAAATCGAGTGGCAATACTAGGCAAATTTCATACAATTCTACTTCCCTAACTCGAAGTCTCCCTAACTCGAACCTTTTTTCGTGGATAATGGTGATTCGAGTTAGGGAAGTTCGACTGTAGTTATGGCTTGATACTTACATATATTTATCATGCAGTTGTTCAGAATATATTTTAATCAAGCTGTAGCAATAAGTACAATTCAAACTATTAAGAACAACAATATAGTTCATGAACTTAAAATCATATATTGATGATTGCCGTTCGATTAGAATTTTATTGAATTGTTTTAAAATTTTGTATATAGAACTTAAAATATCAAAATTATTTTTTAAGAATATATGTATATATCTATTAGTATTGGAAGATTTTATTTGTAATTATTGATTTATTTCATCTGTCTAAAACATTATTATGCAATTCATTTAGCATTTATTTCATATCAGTGTATTTATTATTCTGTATCAAAAATGATTTTTTTTATAGTATAGTTATTCTCATGTAAATTGTGTCTGTATGTTCCAGGCGGATATATGCAAGCACTTTTTATCTTAATGAACTATATATATTCATATATTGAAGACTCCCATTTTTTCAAGGTCTGTTGAATATTTGATATACTTATTTAAATAATAAGAAATTAATGCCAAATTTGAAAATAATTTCTTTAATAAAACTTAAGTGAACATAAAAAATATGTACTTTATAAGTAGAATATGTTCTACATATCTACAGTTTTAAGCTACTCTACCAAGACGCTTTATGTTTACAGGGTAAAGCGAAGAAGAAGAGAAGAAATCACTTCTTCTCTTACGCTACATTTAAGCTTGCATTTTTGGACAAGACTTTAGTTGCGGCTTTCTCCGTTTTTTTAAATTTAAAGCATAAAGTTAAAATCGCTTCATCTCATTCTCACACTCATCGACTGTCTCTTTCACACTTTCATGTGAATTTTTTGTTGTTGTTGCTGTGAATTTTGTAGCTTGATTTCGTGTTTGTAGTTAACAAATTCATAAAACGAATTCCATTTCGCCTTTTGTTTTGCATAAAATTCAAAATGACGAAAGCGGCCGTTGACGGCGTTGCACGTTGAAGGGTTCTTCATGGGGCTCGGGGTTGGTGAGGGGGGGCGTGGCAGGAGGTTGGAGGTGTAAATTTCCAAGCGGCTGACCACACGAATCTCATTTGGCAGTCAGGAATTACTATATGTAAAGCGATGGCACTAACTGTTGTAACGACTCGGAAATAACCTAGGTTTTTTTGTAAAAGTTTTTATATGATTCGATGGAGAACTGTTTATAGTAATTTTTGAAAGAATTTTATATTTTTTAAAAATATTTTGGAAAATGCGGAGCTCATCATTCATGAAGTAATTTTAAAAAATATTCTAAAAACAAATATAAACGTGGTTTGAAACTAAAGCTGGTACAATAAAAACTTTTTTTAAAGACTTTTGCGGTCTTTAAAAATAAATACAAATAGTAAAATATGTAATATTTATTATAAAAATTTTAAAATAATTTTTTTTTCCTGAAAATAACATAATGTTGCGCCTGATTGTTAATATTCGCTTTGTCTGATGACACGCCTACGTTTTTATATTGTAAAAAATTTCTAAAAAATGTTGTGATTGAATAGTTACTTAAAGTTTCAGATCGATATCTCAACTATTTACAGATCTTTGCCGCCGTGATTGTTGCAAGTGAGATATTTGCTTTCACAATTACAGGGTATGCAAATAGGCAAATAGGCTTACAAAGTGACTGGAGTTACGGTATTTGCATGCATGCCACACACGTGTGGCACTCGCTACTCGGCTATGTATATCCTTAAAGGATAACAAGCCAGTGCGTTACGCTGCCACGCCCCCCTGCCCATTGTCCTGTCTCACTTTTTTCTCTTTGTCTGTTCCGAATGTTGCACAACACCAACACCAACACCAACAATAAACAATAACAACAACGGGGCAAAAAATATGTTGAAGAAGAAGAGACGCCGCATGGCCAAATATTATGCAGGCTTTTCCTACCATTCCATTTTCCCCATTGAAAATTTTCGTTGTAGCCACAACTGGTAAAACAGTTTTCCATATTATTTTTTTGCCATCTCCGCATTTTTTTTTTTGCCAGAAAAACTCCTGTGGAAATACAGAGAAAAACGGCGACAGCGGTGATAACATACACATACAGTGGGGATGTTCCCAAAGGGGGGAGGGAAATGGTTCTGGAGGGGTAGTCAGATTGTTATAAGATGAAATCTGTAGAGCTGAAGGCGTGTCCGAACTAACACAGAATGCTAACTCAATTTGACAAGACGACAACTTGAATGCTCTACATCTGCATTTGCATACTACGTACATTTTAACAGAGTCACAACGTAACCGGAAATTTCAGTTTTGTTCAAGGTTAACTACAATGGGAAGAGAAGTTTAAATTTAAAATACAAGAAACTTGTGTTATAATCAGCTTTTTACTATCTTTACTCTTCTTTTAACCAGCAGTATCTTTAATTTATAGTTTCAAACTCAAAAAATGTGTTATTCATCTTGAGAGATAAGTTTAATAATTATTCCATACAAATTTGAGACTAGTTTATGTTTTTAATTGTTCTTTGTTCAGTCTAGTATAAAATCACTTTTTGGAATTTAAACCTTCCTTCTAGCATAACTAATCATCCTCTCTTTTAAAGTGCATGATACTTCATTCCGAAAAGTGATTAAGATTTTTTCATTAATACAATTTACTTATTTTTTGATTTAATTATTTTTAAAAATCATAACACTTATTTGCTATACCTGATTTGAATTAAGTACCAAGTATTTTACAGTTGGTAACTAAATTTTCGTGTGTCTATTTCATATATCTACATATTCAACTGGTCAAAACTGGTTCTGATCTGGGTTGGCTCTGGGCCACTTTTTTGTCTGTTCTAAAGCAGTTCGGGACTGATCTGATCCGTTTCTCGTCTGGTAACCCTAAGAGCTCTTTAAAATAGCTTTCCAACGACATATAAAACATTTCTATAGCATACATGGCTTGGCAATTGTGGTAGTTTTAATTTTAGGGGGTTTTAGCGTTTTCCCGCTAAAATAGCATGAAAGAGTATACACGGAAGCCATAACCAGAGCAGACAAACATGAGAAAAAAAGTGTGTCCGCTTTAGGGCGCTACAACCACGTCTACAACTACTATGTCCACATTCATGTCCAAGCCCATGACCGGGAGCAGAAATCATCATGTCTGGGCACCAAAAAGTGCGACACTTTTTCTTTACTTCAATTCTCTTTTCGTTGTTGTTGTACACAAATTTTGACACAATTTTTGATGAATGTCGAAAGCCGAACTGTAACAAGTGGCAAGTGGGAAAAGTGGAAAAAAAAGTGGCAACGAAGGCGCCACAGCTGAGCCAGAGACGAAAGACAAACAGAGGACAGAGGACAAGCCAAAAGTCCACAGAGCCCCAAGCATCAGGCCCAAAAAGAGCCCAGAGTCCAATGGCCAAAAAACACAAGCTGCCAGATTCAAAAATGTTACAATTTTTTTTTTTTTTTTTTTGGTGGTGGTGCCCATTTATGTGGTTTGTTTAAGGATGGTGTGAGAAACAGAGCGACAGAGAGAGAGAGGCAAAAAGCAGGAAACCCGCATCAACGCAAATGTCATTTGATGGATAAGTTTTGAGCCGCCTCGACGAACAGGCGAACAGGGATAACTATGTTCCATATTTAATTATTCATGAGCGTGAAAGAGAAGACAGGAGATAGCAGAGACAGATAAACAAGAGGGAGAGAGGGGGAGAGAGTGAGAGAGATTGAAGATGTCCCTTGATGCTGGGGGTACTTTGATTAATGAAGCAGCTGAGACAACATCAGCAATCAAATTAATTTCAGTTACATGAGCGGATTATACATAACAACATCAGCAACAACAACAACATGAAATATATTGTAAAAAATGTATAAAGAACTAAACACGAGGACAAGAACAAATCGCTGTGGGTAAACAACAACAGCAACAACAACAACAATGAGCTACGCAAAATTTTTCGCAACTTAATGAACTAATTTAAAATAATTATCAATGCTAATTTAATGAGCTCTCCCACACCAATGCGCCTCACCACATCCGCAACCATATCCGCATCCGCATATTCGCATCATGATATACATATATACATATAACAATGCTGCCACGCCCAACGCCCCCAAAAGCCCGTCCCGTCCCTCCGTGAACGACACAACACAATTGAAAAAAATTTTGTAAGTGAAAACTATTTGAGCTTTGGGACTGTTTAGTCTAACAGATACCCTGTTAATTGTTGTAAAACTGTACTTAAAAGTATTTAAAAAATAGTTGCATGCAATTTTTCAGCTTGAAATCTTTAGTCATTGGAGTTTTAGCTACCCCTTTAACATTTTTTATAGAACTTAATTCAAAATTCAATAATTCACATATTATAGATTTCGTTTAATTAAATGCTTGCCTTAAGATAAAGATTTTTAAATAACTAAACTTTTTCACCCATTAACTTTGAATACAATTGAAAAAAAAATATTGTAATTGAAAACCATTTTAAATTTAAGACTGCTTAGACTACCAAATACCCTTTTAATCGTTGTGAAATTGTACTAAAAAGTATTTGAAATAATTCCAAATTTCGGCATGGTATCCTTAGTCATTGGAATTTTAGCTATCCCTGTATCATATTCTTTCGAACTTTATTCTAAATTTATTCATTCACATTTATTTAATTTTGTTAAAATAGTGGTTTGCTTAAAAATTTCGATTTTTAAGTAAATAAACTTTTCCTTCCCTTAACTTTTCGAGAAGAATTTCGAGCTGCCTCAATGCCTTCAATATTTCAGCATGCTCTGTCACTGCTATTTACTTACAGGGTATGCAAAATGAGCGAAAAAAAAGTTAACCGCAGGCGGAAAAACTTTTTAGCGCAAACATTTCGCATGAGCTTGTTGTAAACCTTTTTAATTTATAGTTCTTCTTTTTTTGTGTGCATGCGAAAATCAGCAGAAAAGAGGAGAAGGCAAGGGAATGGTGAAGGATAGAAAGAAGTGCAAATTAAAGAGCATTAAGTGATGGGCGTGGCAAAATGAGAAACGACGACGGGCGACGCGACGTTGAATTCAACGTTGGCGGCAACAAACGTCAAGTGGCAGCCAATTTTACTTGGCTAATTTGTGTGCACGAGCCGTCTAGACCAAGAATGAAGGAGAGGAGTGGAGACGGAGGAATGGAGGTGGAATGGAGGAGGAATGTAGGAGGACTTGGATGAGGCCTGGCATTGCATTGGGAATCGTTAGTGCCGAGAAGTATGCAACGCATAAATTGCACGAGCCGCTAACGGTAATTGTCGCCAACGTCAAAGCCAACATGACGTATGCGCAATATTTACCATGCTCTAAATGAGGCTCTCTCTCTATCTATCTGTGTGTGTGTGTGTGTGTGTTGGCGTGCTCAAGAGCCTGGAAAATGCCGCTAACGATGGCGCCTAAAAGCATGCAGCGGCAATTTAAATTTGCGCTCATTTCAATTTGCAAAACTGTCGAAAATTCGCCCAAAACAACAAGCACAAAAACAAACAAACCAAAATAGAAAAAATGCAATAATTTGAAATAAAATCGTGATATACGTAATACAGGACAAAGGAGAAAGCAGGAAAAGAGCCGGCGAGAGAAACAGGTAACAGCAACTATAAATTCGCTTGAGAATAAAATAAAGTTTCATTTTTTATTGCTCCGTAGTGGATTCAAGGCAAAATCAAGATGGCAACAAAAAAATGAGGCAAAATATAAATATATTTTTTATTCTTACTTGTAGTATTCAGTTAACTGATCCTAACCGAAGTCTACAGAAAATTGGAAGAACTACATATTTATAGAAATAGGAAAATAGTTGTCAATGCAGAAATTCAATATTTGGTTAATTTTAATAAAATTAAATAAATGATAAACGTATTAAATATTAAATGAATATGAATAAATGAAGTTAACAACTATGGTCAGCTTATTCCCATAAAAGCTAAAAGTTGCAAAATTTGTTCTTTAAATTTTATACTATCGACATTTTCCAATTTTAAAAATTAACGTTAGGTTCAAAAAAGATGTCTGTGTATATATGTTTATTCAACTTTTTGTCTTGATCCATTTACTGAGCTGGGAAAACTTTGTTGTTGAGTGTTCGTTTTATTTTTGACTGACAGCTTTTTGAAAATTTCATCCACCTTTTGTGTTCCTTTATATTTACTATTTATCTATATTTTACTATCTAAAATTTTTTTATCAAAGCTTGACTTTAAAAAAAATGCCACGGCCTTAAAATATTAAGGACATTTGGAAGAATTTCCTGTTTTTTGATTTCATTCAGGTATTTGGGTATAAATTTGTACAACATTTTTGAGATTCGCAGTTTTGTTTGATAAATTTCTGTTACCAAAATTGAAGGCACATTCAAGAAATTGAAATGGATGCAATTATTAAGAGAAACAGCCAGGGATAAGTGTGGATACAAGAGATGGACAAGTGGGAGAGAGAAGAAACAGAGAATGAGAAGGGAAATGGGAAGAAGTACTGTTGATAGGAATAGTTGCTCAAAGGCAAAGTTTATCATTGCATCACGAATCGACTTATGTTTTTTTTTTGTCTTCTTCTGTCTGGTATCAAGTGCATTTCGAGTTGTTACAACACAGTAAAGAGAGGGAGGGAGAGGGATAGGGGAGAGGGATAGGGAGAGAGACATGATGTTGTAAGTGCAACTGACCAAAAGTTCCAAGTGTTCATGTGGAAAGACTCATCGCTGCCATGGGAATGCGTGTGGATGCCACGCATTCTCCTGAAGCCGCTGCCAATGCGTTCGTTTGTCCATCTCCGAATTGGATACCCTACTGCCCCTGTCGCCCGCCCTCCACCCGCCACAGTTCGGGTGTGGCATGTTGCAAGCTCTGTGCTCTGAAGTTGGCGTTGATTGAAATGTTTCGCCGGCGCGTGGCATTTAAACTTTAATGCAATGAATCGCAATGTGTGCAATAAATTGCAGAGCTGTGGAAAGCAAGTAGGTACTAAAGCTATACTTGAAATGGGGTGGTGGTGAGATAGAGGGGTTCTTAAGCAGTTCTATGACCTGCGGAGGGGATCAGAGAGAGGGTGGGTGGAGGGGGAGGGGGCAAAGAGCCGCTTAGAGAGGCACTCGGACAGTGGCACAGCACGCACATTAAAAGTTCAAATGGCAGAAAAATAAAAAAATAATACAAAAGTATCAAACATAACTCTAGGTGAAAGTGTGTGCGACTTGGAAATGCCCTGTGAAAAGATATTTATGAAATGTATTACTGAAGATATATTTATGAAACCAAACTATCGCTTTTTATATTTATTTCCAAAATTGAAAACTTAAAAAAAATTGCTTAAGAAATGTCAAAAACAATTTTTATCTCAATTCGCATATTGACAGTTTCTTGACTTTTCTAGTTTTTCCTATGTTCGATTCCACTTATTGAGATACAATTTGATTACAAATCGAATGATTAACGACTGCTTGAAAGTGTTTATTAAATATGTAAATGGGACATTTAAATTAATATTTATTATTATGCAAATAATAAATACAAAATATAACATTGTAATTGCAATATTGTGCCTGAATCTATAAGCTTTAACTTAGTTAAAAGTTTCTAAAAAAAAAATGTACAATTTTCGAAGTAGCACCATGATTTTTTTTCTAATAAAATGTTTAGCTCACAGCATCCACCTGAAAAGTTGAAGGCTTCCGAAATTAATTAAAATAAAGAAAAATGTACTTTAAAAGAATTACGAAAGCTTTCTTAAATAAAAATGGAATGGAATCTACATGCTATATTTAAGTTTGATATCTTCTGCATTGTCGCTTTTAGCTATTCCTACATCATTTCATGTTAAGGGTAACTTCCAATCTACTTCCGAAATCATTTAAATATAAAGATAAATTTACTTTAAAAGTATTAAGAAAGCTCTTTCTTAAAGCAATGACATTAAGACGGGAAAAAACTTATGATAATTTAGTTTTTCCCAAGGAATGCATTTGTTTGTTACACAAGAAAAATGCTGCACTTTCAATTACCCGTTCAAGCACAACTTATGACTACAGGGTATAGGTAAAAAAAAAGAAATCCGCTTAAAAATTGTAAGCACACCAAACGAAATGTACAGATAAAAGAAAACTGTAAAGAAGTTGTGCCAAAAGGGAAAGGCCAAGTCAGAGGAGTGAAAAGAAAGACAGAGAAGAAGGGAGAGAGAGCAAGAGGAGTAAAGAAAAGTGTGGGAGGAAGCTAGAGGTAAGAGGGAACTGAAACAGCGGCAGTAAACCACTCGAAAGTTCAAGTTTTGTCTCTCTGTCTGTCTGTCTGTCTGTCTTGTCTGTTTAATGAGCTTTTTGTGCAGCTGCGTTACAAATTTTATTTCTCGACACAAAAAAATATTGAAAGAAATTCTGTTTAATTGCTTGCCAGAGTTGTCAAAGCATTGATAAATAACTGCTTTGTGAACTGAACTGAGCTGAATTGAAGTTGAACTTCAATTGAAGCAAAGCGAATGAATCAAAAGCATCCACTGAACCAGAAAATATGTTTAAATCACGTCTGTCTATTAATAAGGATAACATTTATATAGGATTTTAAATTAATAATTTGTAAGCACTTGAAAGCTTAAAACGGATTTAAATGTATTGTGCAATTAAAATATGGCTTATTAAAAAAGTTATAGCTAAAGCTTTGCAAGCACTTGAAAGCTGAGAGAGGGATTACATTTTGTATTTAACTACATTGAATGATAAAGCACAGAAACATTGAATAATCTGAATAAAATTTTACATTAAATTCTGTTTTGTGCTGTCATTGCTCAAGCAAGACAATACTATATTTTATCTAATTGCCCACTATAATGTTGTCTATTAATCTTAAATTTAAACAAAAATACTATACACTTACTTAAACTTAAAATATAAACAAGCGGTAAAGGCAATAGTCGTTTTCCCCACCATAAATAGGATGCCCGTTAGAGTGCATCGAATTGTATGGGCCCGAAAAAATGAAAAAATGGTAACCCATTTTCGTAATCTGTGGTCAATTCTAAGATGTTTTCACAAAGAAACCATAGTTCTAAAATGAATTCCTGGTCCGCGCTTTTTGAGTTGAAAATTCATTTTTTTTGAAAATTTATATCTTGATTGTTTATGGTCCGATTCTGACAAACTTGGTGTCAATACTCTTGTTAGGACCAGGACTTTTAAAATTCAACAGAAAAAAGGACGAAATGTCCTTTAAACATAACTTTCATCCTTGGAACGACGATTTCGCGGTTCGCCTCTATACCAATAAATTAGTCCAAATTAAAGCTATTTTTTGGCAAAAAAAATTGTATTTTCCCTGAACCTTTTTTTTTTGTTAACAGAAAATGTAACACATATTTTATTAAAATTGTGCTAAAACTGTATTAAAAAAGGTTTTACATTTTCTTTTAATAAAAATTACAGGTTCAAAAAAAAATTTTATTTTGTGCCAAAAAATAGCTTTAATTCGGACTAATTTTTTAAGATAGAGACGAATCGCGAAATCGCCGCTCCAAGGATGAAAATGATGTTTAAAGGACATTTCGTCCTTTGGTTCTGTGAAGTTTTGAAAGTCCTGGTCCTAACTAGAGTACTGACACCAAATTTGTCATGATCGGTCCATAAACACCCGAGATATAATTGTTCAAAAAAGTGAATTCTTCAACTCAAAAAGCGCGGACCAGGAATTCATTTTAGAACTATGGTTTCTTTGTGAAAACATCTTAGAATTGACCACAGATTACGAAAATGGGTTACCATTTTTGGTGAAAAAAATCGATGCACTCTAATGCCCATACTTATTAAAGAATGCATTAAATATTTGTATTGCATACTTTTAGGCAGTTAAATTGCTTCAAGACTATAATCAGCCATTACTACCGTTCTGTTTGGCCGATCTTGTTGCGATTCAGTAGGATGTCAGCTATGGTAATAACAGTAGTTAACGTTGATTACCAAAAGAAAACGTTATATCTATGTATAGTTGCAGAGGCGGAATGGCAGATACAGTCCGCAGTTAAATCTGGCATTAATATATTTCCCAGAAACAGTTTTGCTTAAAGACTTTTTGAGTTACAGTCTACGTTTAACTCAAGCACAAGATTAATTCTACGATTTTAATTAGCCTTGGCAGCTGACCTTTGCCAATACGTGTGTGTGAAAAAGAGATAGAGAGAGAGAGAGAGAGAAGAAAAAGAATAAGAGAGTGTGATGTCGTACTAATTACTTGATAAAAGGCCAAACAAGGAATGAAATAAGAGAACAAAAGAGGCAAAACAACAGCAAGCAGCTAAAGCCAAAAGCAAAAAGCAACTGTAACAAAGACAACAATGGAAAACGCTGGCGTTTATCTCAGATCGCACACTTGTCGCACCCTAGCTAGGGTCTAAAAGGAAAAAGGGGGCGAAAGTGGGAGGAAAATCCCCAACATAAAGGCTGGGAAAAACAATAGCCGGGCTTTTCCCTTTTTCCCCTTTTGGCTCCAATGCAATAACCACAAACAAAATACAATCGAGAGCCAATCAATGCGAAAAATTCGCAGAAAAGCGAATTGCACAACACATGAGGGCAAACGTGAGTGTGTGTGTGTGTGTGTGTGTGTGAAGGGTGTAAGTGTGACTATAGTGTGTGTGTGAAGGGTGTGAACAGGGTATATTTTTCATTAATTAGTAACAACAGCTGTGCGGGCGTTGCAAACTATGCAAACAAGTCAATAGAACATCTACTGATCAAATGTACATTTAACTTTACAGAAATGCAAGTGAAAATTACTTCTAGACTAGTTTAAATTTCAATATTTAATTTCTTGTGTCCTTTCAGTTTTAAGTTCAAATTTATGTGTTATATAAAAAATTAAAACAGTTTAATTTAAATATTGTTATTATTTAATTAATTCATAAATGTTAAAGTTAAATGTAATTATTATTATTATTGTTTCAATCAAGGAAAAAATCAATTAAGGTATTCAGAAACAATGATAAATTGATAAAGTGATAAATTTAATACACTGTAGCTAGTGAGTAAATTTTTTAAGTTTCTGTTGACATATTTGTTTGGTGTGATAAACTTTTTTCTGTGTGTTTGTTGTCATCACAACATATAACTTTATCATAAGTATAACACAAATATCATAGTTTCCGAATACCCTAATTAAAAAATATCGAAGTGTCTTATGTGGCCTAGTTGTATCTCGTGATGTAAAAATACATCGAAAAATCGGCAGTTCCATAATACTTTCGACGTTATATCGACAAATCGATGTTTGTTTTGACCATTTTCACATTTTTATTTAAAATTCGACTTATGTATATAACAAGTTTTGTCTATAATATTTTATTTCTATATTTATATATTTTACATAAATGCTCCATTCTATTTGGCGATTCCTTTTGAAATCCCATTTGGGCTATGAAATTCTGTTTTCAATTCCAATTCCAATCCCATCCGTTTCTTTTCTATTTCATACCATTCCAATTATGCTATCTTTGAAAAATTCTCCATTCTATTTGTATCGTTGCACATTTTGTGGTTTAGTTGAAAGTTCATTTGGGATACGAAGTTTGGGCCAAGCTTTGCCAAGCCGACGTGTCTCATAAAAAAGCTAAAAAAGAATCTATGCACACAGAGAGACAGTTTGCAAGCAGGTTGCCAGGTAGATAACTAGACAGGTGGACAGTTGGACAGTTGGACAGTTGGACAGCTTGGCCAAGAGGACATGAGATGGCCGGGATCATAAACTGTGCGAAATCATGATACTTGGATACTTGGAGTGTATTCGGAACGTCTTCTGGCTGTCGACTGTTTGGTTCAGCAGCTTAGCAGCTTATTAAACGGTAAAGTGCAGGTGAAAGGAGAAGATGAAGAAGCAGGTGAGAGGAGGAGATGGAGGTGAAAAGGGGGGCACAGTTCGATGGGATTTTGCAGGCAAGTGAAGTGACATTAAAGTGGGCTCAGTGGTTGCCTAAGTTGCAACTGGGTAAAGCAGACAAGCAGGCAGAGATCCAGGCAACAGAGAGAGAGAGAGTGAGTGAGAAAGATAGGTAGAGTTTTGAGCAAGAGTAGCACATTTCATTGTCCTTGCTTTGCTTTTACTTTGGCCGTGTGTCCTTTGTCCTTATCGAAATCCAACGCTGTCACTTGTCGTTTTGGGCTTCGAGGGAGTTCCCTTCTGGAGAGTTAGACAAGCACAAGGACAAGGGTGTTCAAATAAAGAAGGGAGGGGGGATAGAGTGCAACACTTCACGGCTGCCATTGATCTCCCTGGAGTGTGTTGAAAATACGCTCCATATGTGTGAGTATCTTTCTCCCTTGTTCTCAATTTAAACTCGATGCCAACAAAGTTTACTCGAGTATATTAATTTTGTGTAATTGCATGTAACAGGCAGACCTAATGGAGTATATATGCTCTTGATCAGCATCAAAAGTTAAGACTTTGTAGCCATGTCATTATCTAAAAGAGCTAGACACACCAGAATTGATGATGTAACATAACTGATTTGGGAAAAAAGGAATCTCTGCCCTATGGAGTATGTTATTATCAGCATCCACAGTTGAGAATTTATACATAGCTATGTCTTTCTGTCCGTACATATAAATTCATATAAATATATTTACATACCTCTAAGAGCTAGACACACCAGATTTGGGGACAATACTTTTTTAACCTGTAGCAGGGTATACATTGATTTAAATCAATAGTAAGCAAGAACTTGTGACAGGTCCCATAAAATATACCAAATCTTTATCAATTTCAACAGCCGAGTCGTGAAAGTGAGAGGTATTATAAGTATTTTATGAATTATTTAATTATAATATTTTTAAATAAAAAAGAAAGTAATTTTATACAGTTTGTAATTGTAATACTAGCATTAAGTTAACTGTATCAGGCATCCATTGTGACATTGTGACAATAAAATAAACAAAAGAAAAATGTATATACTATGCGTATTTTTTTACCCAAACTTTTTTTCATAATTTAATTTTTAACTACAATTTTAGCTTTTAAAATTTAGGGAGTATTTTGCGGGTAGAAATAAAATTATGAATTATAAAAATACAACTTAAACATATATATTATTTATTGTTCAAACCTGATTTAATAAAAATCAAATTTACTCATTATTATTGATAGATATATTAGTTGTTTATAGTTTTTATTTTATAATTACAAATAATTTTTAAGTATGATTTGTAAATTTAAAGTGTTTAAATTATATTTAAAAGTGAATTTTTTACTTATTCCTCAAAACAGTTTCGATCCCTGGTTATATTTATATTTAAATTTTCTTGGGATGGCTAAAAAATTATCTACTAATAAAATATATTATATAATTTTAAGAGACTAATGCAGGGTAACGAACCTTTCAAAGTCGAGTACGCTCGACTGTGTTTGTATTTGTGTGTGTGTTTGTATGTGTGTGTGTGTGTGTTTGTATGTGTGTGGATTCTCTGGCTTCTGGTCCGAGAGCATCGGGTCGTGCCGGGGCTTATACAACCACTCGAGTGACACAAATAAAAGTAAACATGATAAAACCATTGAAAACTTTTTCCATTTTCACTTTTGAGTGTGTTTGTGTTGTGCTTCCCCACACCACACACACACACACACACACACACCACACACACACACACCCATTTCGAGTGCATCTGTATGGGAAGTTAATCTCAAGTGCAGCCGAGAGCTAAATATTTACCATTGGTTCTGCCCCAGCCTGCGCCTCATTTGGCTGCCCCTTTTGTCCTGCCATTTCCCATTTCCTCTCCTCTTCTGCCTGCCACATTTCCTTCCTTCTGCTTTCCCTTCCCCTTCCTCTTGCTACCATTTTTCCCTCTGCCTGCGTGTTGACTTCTTTGACCGCCGTCCAGCGTTGACTGCGGCTTCACGAGTCCATTGCTTATCATTGATGCCATGCTGCGACCCTCTCCCTTTCTTTTTTTCTTTGGTATACCACAGCCCCACTGTACAGCTCACACTCCCTCCCTCCCTACCACCCTACCACCCACCCAACTACCCCCCACCTCGTAGCAAACATGCATTCAAATGACCCGCAGTTTCTTTTCTATACCCTGTAACCCAACAGTTGGCTATCACGCGTCTATAACATCTGTAAAGTTGAGAGTTATGTAGGCGATAGTTTGACGATAGTTTGTAAAGAGAGTGATAATAGTTTGACTATACAAATTTTCAATAAAAATCATTTCAAATTCCATGATAAAGTGACGAAAGTTTGAAAACAGTATGATAATAATTTAAGGCCCCTATTTTCAAAGTGTACTGGCAGAAATCTCTTTCACCTGAATTTGACGTACATTTGTATGAAATTTACGTCATTTTTCAGGTGAAAGAGATTTCTGTGGCACCCCAGTAAATAAGGTTTTTATAACTATTCAAAAGAAAATTTGACGTTAAATGTGTAGAAATTAATGTCAAATTTGAAAATATTTGTTGAATTAAATTTATTTGCTTTTATACAACAGACCTTACAAATGGTTTTTTGTTTGAGAATTGCTTAATGATAGTTTAACGATCATTTAAAAATCGAGTTGGATAAAAGATTGTAGTCTAACAATATGCTGAACTGTACTCAAGCTATTGGAGCATCGAAAATTTCTGAGAAAATAAAACAAATATTTTCGATAGACGATATCTACTTGAATTTTCCTTAGTCAGCATCTATATTTATATGCTACAGAGTGTCTCTTGGTCGATTCCTAGTAGTTTTTGCATTTTACACTTGTTTTCGTTTCTTTCCACATGTTTTTTTTTTTTGTTGGCTTCCTTTGTTTGTTTTCCCCGGTCCGTACGCCTGCTTGTTTACACTAAACTAACAAGCAAAGCTAAAAGTTGGCAAACTGCAGTCAAGTCTCAAACCCCATTTCAGCTAGTTCCCTACATCCCTACCACCCCGCCCTTTCTGCCCTACATCCCTCTCTCTATTAACCCTTGGCCGTCCGAGAGAGAGTTTTCCATTGATAGAGCTTGTTGTGCATAAATTGTTTATGTTGCTGTTGGGCTGATGATGTCCCGCTCCTCAGTTTGTTTTGTCTGTGGCCGAAGAGAGAGAGGGAGAGAGAGGGGGAGAGAAAGCCCCACCAACCCTACACCTACTCGTAGCTCTTGCTCCCCCAAGCCGCCCTTCAATTGTAACCCCAAGCAGCAATAACAGAGAGGTGAACCTGGCAAATATTTGTGTCAGTCGTTGAACTTGTTCTTGCTGACCTTTGCAGACACCGCGAAACTAGGTGCCATAACAGAGCGTGCAAATAGGGGCAGCGATAGGGTTGAGGATTGGGGTTTGGGGGTAGGTTTGAGGGTAGCACTTGGAACAGACACGTCTCGGTAACCAAATAACTTTCTATAGTACAACATGAAAGCTGTACAGCTAAATTGACTGCGCTTCTTGTACAACATGCATTGTTTGAGTGTTGTTCAACACTGTTTTGGCATTGACAAGTGCTCGCCAACACCTCAAATAACAATTGGGGGGACCACAACGGAAAGTGCTTGACTTTTGAGATAAAAAATTTAATTGCTTAAGTGTTGCACAACTATTGCTTAAGCGGTATTCAACACTAGTTTGGGTATTTTCCAGCACTGAATTAACTTAAATGAGAGTAAGGGAAATTGATAGATTGTAGCTTAAAAGGAGTTACAATATATTTAAATAAGGTGACGTCAAATCAATTGTATATCTTCTTCGTCGACGATGAAGAAGGCGACTTTGTGATGCCAATTTGTGAACAAATTTAGCTAATTTTAACCCACCGTTGATATTTTTAGATAAAAATACACATTAAATGTAATTAAACGGTAAAAATGTAAGTCCACTGAGAAGAGATTGTGAGAGAAAGACAGACAGAGAGAGGAAGTGATTGTGTGAGAGAAAGAAAGAGTTGCTCAACTGGCTCAACAGCATTGTATGTACAATATATTTCAATACATGTGTACATTGGAAATTTAATATCGAAACAATCATTATCGGTGTCGTGTTTTAGTGTTCGCAAATTTAAAGCTTGAACTTTGAATTTGAAAAATTTACAGCACACATAAGGTGCAAAGGAGGAAAGGAAAGAAAGAAGAGAGTGCAGGATAGGGATACGGGAGAGGAAAAGGAAAGGGAACAGGAAAAAGAAAAAGGGTATTAGAAAAGAGGAATTGGGGAGAGGAATAGAAAATGGGTAAAAGGAATTTATTTCGGTTAGGCGAAAAGGGAATTTGGAAAAGGGTTAGGAAAAGGATAAGGAAAAGGAATAGATTGGGAATAAGGACTTTGATCTTCTTTCTTTCATTCTTTCAACTATTACTTCACTTTTTTTTTGTCTGCTTTTTAGTTGTTAGTTTTTTTCTTTTTTTTTTTTTTGATGACTTTCGTTTTGTTGTGTGGCAGACTGAGGGTTAGAGTTTGGGTAGATGATGAAAGGCTCGAAAACTCAACGGGACAACGCAGAACGATCGAGCTGGAAGAAGGAGTTTGAGGTGTTGTCTTCGACAGTCTTCAGTCTACATTCTTTGGTTTTTTTATTAGTCAAACAGACTGGGCTCTTGATCCTCCAGGGGCGGGCCAAAGATGTGCGTCAGTGTCAACTGAGTGTAGGCAATAACGGCGGCGGGACAAAGCTCCAAGGCCTCCTCCAAGGTGACCCATTTGGAGATCTCATCGCCGGGACACACAACATGCATATAGACAACGTCATCGATCACCGCATGGCTGATGATGGCCATTGGACTTGTGTTGCCATTGGCATTGGTCAAGGTTGTCGGATTCAGATTGATAACCATCCTGATAAAATCTTAAAAAATATAATTAAAAAAATATTAAATTTAAATAATAAGAAAATACATAATTTCTTTTACTAACCTTCGATATATTTCGGCTCCAGGTTTATTATCTAAATCTTCCGTACAAGAATCGTATCTCTCTCTCTCTCTCTTTGTCTTGACTTGATCGACTCTTGCCACTTTGTCACTAGCCACTTTTGCCGCTCTTGCCACGCTGCCACTCGGATGCACTCGGAGAGTGGTGCTCTTGCTGCCTTCTCGGGTGGCACTTCGCTTGCAATCTCGTTGAAAATTTACTGTTATCTATTTTTAGATGTTAAGATATTAATTTTAGTATTTGTATGTCAAGTCAAATTCATTTACCCAGCCTGACACAAACCAATAGGGCAACTCTCTCAGGCCGAAAAGCCTCAGCCCATGGTCAATTTATAACCAGCTGACGAATTTTATTCAGTAAGGCAGCGAATAAAGTGGTGACACTCGGCAAATTGCCTCAATCGAGCTACAGTAAAAATATACAGATAATAGGAAAACAAAATTTATTTTTGGTTTTTGACAGCTGCACAAAACAAAATCAATTTTCCATATTTCTTCTGTCAGTGTGGTAAAATAAATAGGAACACGAGGTTAAGTGGAATAAGTTAATTTATCAGATTATTATAAGATGCGAGCTTCGAACACTCGTGAGGGGTGTGGTGAAGAAAAGCTCCAATACATCTAATACAGTTTCATCCTTAATGCGGATACCTGACAACAGGAATAATAATTGTTGAATTATTTGAGGTATCATATCCGAATGAAGAATGAATAAAGATTAAGATGTTGTGGGAATTATACCATGAGCTAGACTCTAGCTGCTAGAGTATTGTATTTTATTACAATCCTAGGTTTTTCGATACAAATGAATAATTGAAATCGCTAGAAAAAACATAAGGTTGATTGATCTCTCATTACATTAAATAAGGGAAAAATATATTTTTTTGATTTTTTTTCCGATTGTCATAACATATATTCAAAGGTTCCAAAATATTTAAAAAAAAAAATTTCGGAACAGGTATGGACTCGACTTTTGATTTAGTATAAGCAAAGATAAAGAATAATTAATAGATAAATTCCAAGTCACATTCAGAATTATTAAGCCACAATGAACCTTCCTAAGACATGACAGCTTGTCCCGATTTACTCAAGCTATCCGCAAGCAATATTAAGAAAGTCAAATGTGTAAGTGCCTAAAAGTGTTGTTTCATAGTTATGAAAAGAAGTTTTCTAGGTTAAAACTTAAGCTCACTCTAGAACTTTAGATTCGCAAAAAGTCTACCAAGAATCCCTCTTGAGTAGAATTTGCAGTTCAACGTCCTCAACCTGTCCGGTAACAAGTTTTCTTAGTTGAGCCCTATCGACAGGTCTCAATATTCGCAAAGAAGTTTTTCCTTATAGAGTTCAAACTCTAACCTGAGGTCATTTTATTCACCTGCTTCTGTTTCTGCTTCTGTCAGAGAACTAACTTATTAAATCATTTCATGTCAGTTGTTCACCTTGACCTTCTCACCCTTTCCCATCTTTCTTCTCTCTTCTGCCCTTCCCTTTATCACTCCCATTCACACTTCTTTGTTATGCAGTTGACATTGCTCGCAAATTGCATCTTGAAAATGTTCAATTTTATTTGCTGCATTAAATCAAAATCGATGTCCTGGGAACAATTGTTTCTTTATTGTTGTTGTCATTGTTGCCGTCACTGTACTTGTTGTTGTTGTTGCTGTTGCTGTTGTTGTTTTTGTTGCTGTCAGTGCCATCGGCAATTAGCCAAAGACAACAATAGAGCAGCAATAAACATGGTCGGAAAACCAGAAGCGGGTTGTCGTTGAAGAATTAAACGGCAGCAGGAACCACATATGTGTGTGTGTCAGTGTGTTTGTGTGTGTGTCAGTGTGTGTGTGCGGCAACAAATGAACTGAGCAAATGAAAGTCACAGGACCAAGTTGTCGACATGGCAATATAGCGTCAGGCCACGCCCACTATTTAGACCCCCTTCCCGCCACCCACTGCCGTTGCCATCAAGTTTCTTTAGCGCCTTTTGTCCTTCGTCCTGCTGCGCTGTGTTTAGCGCTTTATTTATGGCGGCAAATGCAACGCGTAAATCACATACACACAAACACACACACACACATAGCACTATGGCTCATTTGGCTAAAATGGCTGGCAAAAATCTGAAACTTTTGGATTAGTTTAGATCAGTGGTGTCCAAAATGTCAAAAACCTATCTCAAGGGATATGAGCACACAATTCTGCCGGCGTCGCACTCGATACACGTACAGAGATAGACAGAGAGAGAGAGAGAGAGAATACGTGTGTTCTATAAATAGCACGTTCGGCGGATTGCCCTCTTACGATGCGCATAGAGATGGGCGCGGGCCTCATTTTTCAGGCCCGGCCCGACCCGAGCCCGAAATTCCCGATGGAAAAAAGGCCCATGCCCGCCCGTTACTTTTGTTATAAAGCCCGAAACCCGGCAAGCCCGCCCGAAAAATTAAAAAAAAAAAAGTGTGTTTAAAAATAAAATCTTTTCCAAATTGGAACTTAGCAACCTAGTTATGTTTTTCGCACAAAACAATTACAGATGTGGAAAATACCCTTTGACTACTGGCAGATTCAAATGAGAGCGTCGTACCAATAATTGAACTAGCTTATTCAGTCATTTGTGAACTTTATCTTTCAAAAATGCAATAGATTTAGGCGTGCTCCGGGCTTTCGGGATTTGAAGTTAGGCCCGAGCCCGGCCCGACCCGAAGTGAGATTTTTCGGCCCGAGCCCAACAATTTTGTAAAAGGCCCATGGGTCCCGAGGTCCGACCCGGCCCGTGCCCATCCCTAAATGCGCATCTTCGGCGGCTTCTTGTTCGCTCACGAAGCATCAGCGGAATATTTGATAGGGATATTTTTGAAAATAAAAGAAAACTCGATTTTCTCCTTTGCGATTTTCTTATTCAATAATATATTATTTAAATCAATGTAGTTTTATTTTAATTATGACTTAAGCTGTTGATTAAATTTTGATACTTGAAATTTACAATGGGCAAATTTATTGCATTGAAATTAATGCAATTAAAGTGCACAAACTAAACGTCTCAGAGGCAAGCTTAAGTGTTGTTTTATACTAAAAAATCGAATTTTTACGAACACATTGCTTGATTGAAATTAATGAAATTGAAATGCAGAACGAATTAAGACTCCATATTAGAGGTTTACGCCGATTGTGTTAGCTTCGGCGGCGGCGTAGAGGCCAGAAATAGCCGGCGGCGGCGGCTAAGCCGGCAGAGGGGACCGGCGGCGCCGGCTTAGCCGTCGAATTTGTCGGCGGCGGCGGCGTATACAATTAAATAAAATTTTCCTTTTTAAATTAAAAAAAAAAAAAACACTGAAAATTGTTTATAATTTAAAAAAAAAAAAGTTATTATTATATATAAATCAATTCACAGTCATTTTTCACTGACTTGATTTTACATTTGAAATTTTATAAAAAAATTAAATGATTTAAAAAAAAAATATTTCAAAATTTTTTTGTTTTCTGTTTTATAAAATTGTATTAAAAGCTATGACGCCGGACGCCGCCGCCGCCACGCCGATTTTTCCGTGTTTCGGCGGCGGCGCGTCAAAAAGACTAAAAATCGGCGGCGGCGGCAGCGTGGCGCGGCGGCGTAAACGTCTACTCCATATCATGATCAAAGTGACGTTCCGGAAATCGGAAATCGGATTAGTTTTGGAAAAGTTATAAAAGAACAAAGTTCTATCGGAGTTTTTGTAAATCACTTGAACTTTTAGCTCCACATCATTATGAAAAGTAAAATATAAATTACTTCAATACATTTTAATTGAAAAAGTTCAATAATATTGTTTAAAAATTAGATTTTTGCCAGCAAATTGTGCTTTTTGCGCCATAGTGCGTAGAGACACACACAGCTTGAAGTTGAACACAGGCCCCAAAGCAATTAAACTGCAGTGGCGCGTTCATAAAGAGGGGGTAAATCAGCGTCAGGGACGGCTTTCGAAAGGGGAGTAAGAATAAAGAGAGGAGAGTAAAAGGATAGCGAGCGAGAGGGAGAGGGGGAGTCAGCTTATGCAACGACAGAGACAAACAATCAAACGGAAATTAATTGCGGCATGTGTGAAAAGTGAAAGGCAAAATCCCGAAGCCAGAAACCCAAAAGACTCCGCCAGAGGGCGCTTCTCAAAATGGCGAATGCTAAATGGCATTATGAGAGAGATGGAAAGAAAAAGGCTATTCATGGATAAGTTTCCCTGGCAACTTTGGAATGCACCCAAGAGGATTATAATATTAATCAGATAGTTAATGTATCAAAAGCGAATGTCGAATGTGAATTGTGAAGAACACAAATTGAAAATGCAGAAAGCAAGCGAAAATCATAATTCGAAATACAGCTATAATTGGAGAGATTAATTAATTAAAGCATTAATTTAAATCTTAAAAATGATTGATATTTTTCAGTTGTTTGGTGATGTTAAAATAGAAGAAGATCTATGAAATACAGAAAAGTCCATTTCTTTTCTCAATTTGTTTCGATTTCTTAAATAAGTTTAATAATTTTTAAAAAATTTACGTTCAAATTGTCTTTTTGGCTCTTAATGTGTTTTTATTTTCACTTTTTAAAAATAAATAAAAGCTTATTTTATGTTTAAAAAAATTATGTCGCGATGTAAATATAAAAAGCATGAAATTTGCGTAAATATTTCTTTCCAAACCGTTGATTTTTTTAATAATGGGACATATAAATACATATAGTACATAACTTTTAGGATTGAGTATTGACCTTAAAGTGAAAACTAATAAAGTTGAAAAGAATTTTCTACAATTTCCTTGCACTAAATTTTCCCAAATTATCATAAGTTAAAGCATAATACAATTAAAGTAGGATTTTATTTTACTTTATTTTAAGTAGAAATAATTCTCTTGTCTGATATTAGCATACAAATGAATTTCATGCTGAACTTTTTGTGCCTTTTTCCACAATGTTTTCACTGCCGAGTCTCCCTTTTCTTTCTCCTGCTCTTCTTTCTCTCTCTCTCTCTCTCTCTGTTGGCATTCCGTCCAGTCATTGTAAGTATTTGATTTTCAATATTCGACGCTGCTTCATGTGGTAGCCATGTGCCAATTTCCTACTCCTTTTCATGCTACCCATTCCTGCTCATTTTCAGTCATCCTCGTGATCCTTCCCTTGTCCTTTGACGAGCGCTTAATTAAGACATCGTTACGCGCTATTTTCTGTGGCCTGCTGATGCGATGACAATTGAAGTTGTTGGGACCACAACAACAACACACACACGTACACACACACACTCGTACACACACACACACACAACATATACAATATACACTTGTTGTTCATTGAACTAAGAAATGTTGGGAAGCAAGGGAAGCTGCCAGTTGGAAGCTAAAGCGTTTGACATGCATAATTAAAATTGCAGAGCTTTAGGGAAAGGAGAATGGAGAAAGGGAGAAAGCAGCGGGGGGTAAGTATGTGTATGTGGTATGAGGGAGTTGAGATCCTGGAAATCGTGCAGCGTTCAGCTTATAATGAGCCGCCTCGTTGGAGCATCAAATGCGTTAAATCTTCATGAAATATTTGACAGGCTGCAAGTCAGAATTCAGAGAAGCAGAAGTAAAGGCAAAGCGGGAGAGAGAGAGAGGAAGACAGATTGAAGGAAAGAAAGAGAGAGAGAGAGAGAGAGAGAGAGAGAGAGTGAGAGAGAGAGAGAGAGAGAGTAGGGACACTCATTGCCTTGGTTACAAGCCGACTTGAACTGCCAACATCCGGCACATCCGTCGCATCATCCGCTGCAATTCTTCATATACACTGAGAGAAAAATAATAAAATAAGGGAATTGAGTACTTTCAATTTTTAAAATTTGTTTCATGTCAGTTAGAACTACTGAAAGTTAGCATACAATCTTTCTAGCCAAGTGCAATTCTTGATTATCACAGCGAATTTTTACAAAAACATGTTCGAAAAACATTTGTAAATCTTTTTAGCGCTTGCTTGCTTAGAATTCTCAACTGGTGATTGCTTACCTGCTACGTGGAGTAATTCAATGGGCACTGAAAATTTCTTAGAGACAAATTAAGACTAAATTTAACAGAATAGTTTTATTTATTTTTTTACAAGTCTTACTTACAGGGATTAAAACCGAAACAAATATCGGTTTCAGTTACGGTTTCGGTTATGTTCGGATTTAGGTTTTCGGATATCGGTTACGCAAAATCTTTGAATAAATGTTTTGTAACGGTAAACCGGACTTATGAGTAGGAAAAAATCGAAACAGTTCAAAATTGTTCGTTAAATTTAATTTTTAACTTTTTATTTGTTTTTTAAATTTTTTAAGGTTAAAGGTTACAATTTCGGTTAGGGTTTTAATCCCTGCTTACTTATAAATTAGTGTAACGAATTTTTCACACTTAGTAACAGAGAACAAATTTTATAAATTAAATTGAAAGTCTTATCAATAATGAATGGTTTATTTCAAGTCCATTTTGAAGAAAATTTAATCGCAAAGAAACATTAATTTTCGGATTTAGGAGAAAGAAAAAAATTGGTTCTTAAAATAAAATCTCGTTTCTCGACTTTAGATTACTAAATTTTAGTGGGAAATCAAGTTTGATATGTAGAATTTTAGGTCTGAAATATTTGATTTTTTACGCTCAGTGTGTTTCTACTCTCCCTGCATCTTCAGCTCCTTATGCTGCTTTCCTGCTGCTTTTCCTGCACCTTCTTCCCTCTCCTGGCAGCTTGCCTAGCGCTTGTCGCTTGACTCTCTGCCAGGTGCCAGGAGACTGGTGACTGGATGCCTGGTGTTAGCCATGCGTAAGATATTGGCAGCCACAATGCAAACGCTTCATCTTCTTCTTGCTTCTGCTACTCCGCTCCCCCTCCTCTCCCTCTCCTCTCCTCTCCTTCCCCTCTCCTTGCACGCACACTTCATAATGCACGATAGCTGGCAATTTATTGCATTGACGACGACAAGTGGAAGCCAAGGTTAAGCACCATTCAGTTCTCAGTTCTCAGTTGCATTCACAATGGTTGCCATCTGCTTGACAAAATACGAGTTACATTTGCCATTTCAACCTTTAAAGCGCACATTGAATTCTAACTGGATTTCAAATTTCATCAATTCTATGGAGGTTTTAAATGTTTCTCAGTTATATTTTACATAAGTTGTTATTAAACTGTACTTTCATTGTATCGGCATTTCATTTGAATTTATCGCAGTTGCATTGAATAGATATTTCAGTTGAGCAGACTGTATTTCATTAATATCAATTAGTTAAATTTACTTACTGACTCTCTTCCATAGTCTATTCAGTGGAACAGACTGCTTTGTCTATTAGTTGAAAGACACAGTTGAATAGAAGTAAACTTTGAGTAAACAGCTTAGATTATAAACCTATGCTGTTCTGGTATAACCTTATTAGTAGCATTGTTCAATTAACTTTCATTATAGACATTTTAGTCGAACATACTCTGCCTAAATTAAATCTACCGTAGTTGAACACATTGCATTCTCAATAAACAAACTTTACTTCAGCAGACTGAACAGACTATCCTTCAATTAGTGGCTCAATTTACTCACAACTCAGAATTGGCGCCACAAAGTCGCCGTCTTCATCGGCGTTGAGAAGACTACAACAATTTCATATTTTTTCAGCACAGCTCACAATTAAGTTATTACAATTAACATAAAAACTAAAATTGCTGATGTTGTTTCAGAAGTTGTTGTAGAGATAACTTTCAGAATTTAGCTGTTCAGTTCTGATCTTTATGCATATTATAGGTATTCTATATATTTTATTTATAAGTTTCTACACTATTTAAAAATAAAATCTATTGTTTTTTAAAACTAAAACGCACTTCAAATAAAAAACTCTGCTTATTTTATTTGGTCTAGCTGCGCAAAATTTATTTTATCATCCTTTTATTATGTTTCAACTATTAAATTTGTTCTTTTTCATTTTTTTTTTTGTAATTTGTTGAACAATATGTTAATGATAATTTATTGATATAATTTATTGATATTTATTTTCACGATTCTTTAAGTATTCTCATCTCATTAGTAACAGTTTTTTATTGTTTAATGCTTCAGCTTCAAGACATATAATATAAAACATGTAATATAAGCATACATAGATTACTTTGTCTATCATATTGTTGAAGACCAAACTTTCAACGTGTGTGTGTGTTTTTTTTTTTTACTCTTCACTCTTGAGTCTTGAATAAAATGTTGTTGTGCGACATTGACATTTGCCTGGACAGGCTTGGCCTTGTGGCTCACGTGCCATTGTCGCATTTGTCAGACTCGAGACACACACACACACAACACACTCATACAAGTACATGGAGAGACACATTACACAGCTGAAAATTGTTGACAACGCGGCGTATGCGTAATGCGGGCCTTGCCCCAAAACCTAGTGCCTGTGAATTGTCCTGTGTGCTGTCCTTTTCTGTCCTTTCCTGTCCTTTGTCTTTTCCTTCCTTTCTGTTGTCATACCCTTGCGGTGGGTATATTAATTTTGTAATGGTATCAGTATATCATATAGAAACGATCGGTCGAAAATCCATTTTTAGTAAGAAAACATTTATGATTTTTTGAGATGTCTCAAATTTTCCATGGTCTTCTGTATTTACACATCTGGCAACAATTTGGCTAAAGCTCAGAGGAATATATATGAAATATATGTTTTTTATGATATAATATACATATACTAATAGTCCTACGAATCTACATCCAAAAATCAACCTTTCGAATATTTTCTTTATTATATTTATCAAATTATTCTACAAATATTTTGAGTTTCTCGACACATCTTAATAAAACATACAAGTCATATGTGACAATAAAATTGTCTTATAAATCGTGTTAACACTTTTTGAAAATCGAATAAGTATACTATATAATTCTAACAGTCAACAATCAAAGCTTTTGTATGAAACACATTTATACAGTCGAACTTCCCTAATTCGAACTTCCCTAACTCGAAGTCTCTCTAACTCGAACAAAATCGAGTGGCAATACTTGGCAAATTTCATACAATTCTACTTCCCTAACTCGAAGTCTCCCTAACTCGAACCTTTTTTCGTGGATAATGGTGCTTCGAGTTAGGGAAGTTCGACTGTATTTAAATAAATCAAGCTAAATTTTGGAAAACTTTTTTTAAATATTTTTTTTTCAAGTGGACTTAAGGGTATCAAATCTTCGGATTGCTGATGAATAAAAAATGTTTTCTATTGTTTTCCTTTTCGTTGCTTTCCTTTTCCTGTTTTGCCGACCAACCTATGCGGCGTACGCACAAAATTTGTCTTGGCTTAGGCATTTCAATTGCAAATTAGCCTCCCACCTTTGCATATCCTCCTCTTCCCTCTACTCTCTCTCTCTCTCTCTTTCTTTCTCTTTCTGGTTCTCGGTCGACCACACTCAAAGTGTACATTTCGCTTTTTGTGGCAATTTGAATGATTTATGTTGATTGCGTATAATTGCATGTTGTGTCCTCGTTCCCATCCTGTCGTCGTTGTCCTGCTTCTCAGGCACTCGGCTCGCAGGCTCAGGTGGCGCCTCCTTCTCTGCCTAACCTCAGACATTTGACATCGCATTGTTGCGTCGCTGTCGGCGTCGGCATCGCTGCTTTTATGACGCGTCATCTGTCAGCAGCTTGTTGTGACAATGTCTGGCCAGGCTTAAGGCAGCCATTGGCTGTGTGCTTGCTGTGCAGGGGCGTAAGCAGCGGGTGCAGGTTGATGGCATTGCCCCCTCGTCTTTACTAGAGTCAGCTAAAATATTGTTAGCCCTTAAAACTCGCAGAAGTTTCGAACGATCAATTTTTTATGGAGTGCAAGGTAATTAGTAAAAATTTTAATTGTATATGAAAGATACAAAATATGAGAGATTCAATTTATCGAAAACACAAAAATTAGTTGTCATATTAATTTATTTCTAAATTAATTAAAAAAGCAAATAGCAAAATGAATATTTCTGAAGAATTAGGTTGTCATACATTCATTTCAAAAATTTACAAAGCTTATTTCAGACTTTAAATTTATTTATTTTTAGCTTTACTTCATTTTAAACTTTAATTATTGGCAAATTTGATAAAAAAATTAATTTAACATATTTTTTTTATACTATTTTATTTAATTTAAAAATGAAATTAATATTTTTTAAATTATAAAAACCTAAAAGTAACCATTCTTAGTTTCAAAAACATTGACAATAGTATTTTTCAGGTCTTTTGGGTTGTTAGAGAATTGTGGAACATGCCTATATAGTAAATGTTGTTTTTTGATTATTTCGACGCGGTTAGTATCCGAAACAAAAGATCTTAAACAAGTTTGCGAAGAATTCAGAATAACTACAGTCGAACTTCCTTAACTCGAATCAACATTATCCATAAAAAAAGTTCGAGTTAGGGAGACTTCGAGTTAGGAAATTTGTTTTTTTTAGTTTTTTAAATGAAACTACAATTTCATTCACACATAAATACATTTCAAATTGCAAACTTTTTTTTGTTATTTTCAACAAAAAAAAAATTCCAGTTTGTTCAAGACCTGTCGATATTCTCAAAAATAGGTTTTATCGTTCTTTTGCTGTATCTAGAAGAAGTTTCCGATTCAAATGACATAATTAATTTTCCATTTTTTAATATAATGAAAACAGTTTTCGATGAGATACCATATTTTTCAGCCACTTCAATTTTTTTTCTTAAAAGTGCTTTCAGACGAGCGTGTTCTCACCGACACTTTTTCACCGTCGGTGAATTTTGCCATTCACATAATTCGCATCGGTTGTCATACAAAAATACCATCGGTTTTTTTCTCACAGAACCTGGTCACACTCTGAAAAGTTTCATACAAAAGTGTCTCAATCTAGTAGGCATTTGACCGACACAAAAAACCGATGGAATTAGGACGTGTTCTATTTCCATCGGTGAACACCGGTGAAAAGCCGACGCTTTTTTAATTCTGACTGTTTACACGACACCGACAGTTTTTTGACAAAAAGTGTCGGTTAAAAAATCCTCGTCTGAAAGCACTTTAACAAATAATTTTAAAGATTTCTCAAAGAAATAAACATTTTAATACACGTGCTGGTGCCATGGTAAATAATCTTGCGCTGATAAAGTGACAAAGAAGTACATTACGAACATCTTTCCTATAGCAATTTCACAAGCCTAAATAATTGTTGACGAAATATTCTATCATATTGCATCTCCATATGTTAATGTACATCAATATCACATATCCAAACGAACCGGTAACAAGAGCATAAAGCAGAAACGAAAAAAATTTCAAACTTTATTGGGGATTTTCCCGAAAAATTCGACTTACAGAAGTACGGGCCAATATTTTTGTTCGAGTTAAGGAGAAATTCGAATTGGGGAAGTTCGAGTTAGGAAAGCAGAATTGTATGAAATTTTCTCAAAAAACGCTATTGCCACTCGATTTTGTTCGAGTTAGAGAAAATTCGAGTTAGGGAAGTTCGACTGTATTTGCAAAATGACAATAAGATAATATTATACATTTAAATATGTACCATGAAAAAAGAAAACAAAAACATGTTTTGGCCCATCCCCTCGCATAGAAGCTGCCTACGCCCATGGGTGTGAGTAGCAAATTTGATTGGGGGAAACGGCGTTTTATAGCGGGGGCTTGACTAGACATTGCGTTGCTTATCTAATTATGCGCCCAAAAGCACGCAACACACAACGACGAAAAAAGGCAACTTGTCTTTTGCGGCACGACGCTTCATTTTTCTAACCAGCTCGTTTAGTTGCAATTGATGATGGGGAGGGGGGGGCCCAGTGTAGGGAAGAGAGGTTAGGAGGGGCTCTCGCATTTATTTCGCTTGTAAACGAGCGCAATTTGCAATTTGATCGCGTCCATTTGGCGGTGGCATTTGCCACGCGACCAACTCCTAGCCACCTTGCCTTAATTCTCTCTCTCTTTCTCTCTTCCACTTCCTCTTCCCCCCTCTTCTCTTCCACTCTTACGGACATTTGCAATTGAATATTTATTTGGCTCCTGCCCAAAAATAAGTAAGAAAAAAAATATACAAGACGTGGCAGCGCAACTAAAAGTTATTACCAAACCTTTGGCAGCTGTGAAAAAGCAAAGAAAAAAATTAAAATGAGAAGCAAATTTTTGCCATTTGCTAATCAGGCTAAGTTAAAACAGTGTGACCAAGCTTATACAATAATTCGACATAAAAGAAGTACAAGTCTTTTAAATTGGGATTGATTCAAATTCTTTGCAAAAATTCAAAAAACCTAAAAAAAATATTAGAAATCTTATTTTTAGTACAAAACATTCAATGTTATTATTTTTTAAATAATTTGACCTAAATTTTAATATTTTTGCTTAATTTTCCATTTTTATGCCAAGTCAAATTATAAACTTAATTATGTACAATTTTTAAAGTTATTTTCTTTATTTTCGGCTTAATATCCAATAAATATTATTGGACAACTTTTTGAAAAGTTAATATGTATAATTTTCTTAACATTAATGCAATTTTATGTTAATATTGTATATTTTTTTTTATAATATTTACGCCTTTAAAATTAAAATAAAAATAAATAAAATTAAAAAAAGTTTTTACAATATGCTATACAATTTTGTT
>JBAMBJ010003432.1:0-21771 GCA_037043495.1 Drosophila recens
CTATCGCTCTTGTTGGCAGCGGGGGCCCCGCGGGGTAAACTCGGGTTCGCCCGATTTACAATTTTAGTCGACGTCAACGTCGGCCGAAAACTTGTACGCCCGACAGAGAAAAAAGTAACAACAACAAGAAACCAACAGCCTCTGCCTGCAACGTACAATTTTTGTCGACGTCAACGTCGGCCGAAAACTTGTACGCTAGAGAGGGAAAGAAAATAGAAAAAATGAACAGCAGCAGCCTCTGCCTGCAACGTACAATTTTTGTCGACGTCAACGTCGGCCGAAAACTTGTACGCTAGAGAGGGAAAGAAACAAAGAAAAAACGAACAGCAACAGCCTCTGCCTGCGTCGCTTAAGCAGCACACGCACGACGTACATTTTTTTTGGACGTCGGCACGCACGAAACAAGAGAAACGAACAGAAACAGACGAAAAGTAACTCTGCCTGCGTCGCTCGAGCAGCGGCCGGTCGACGCTGGCAGAACTATTAGAAAAATAACAACAAAATGTCAAAATATAACAACAACATTAAGCGACTGCCGACGAAAATGAATTTCAGTTCTGAAGGGTACTAATATTTATATATATATATATATGCGTATTTGTATTCGTGTTTATGAAGATAGCTGACAACAACATGTGTACACTTTAACTAATCAGAAAAAGGGAAAAACAAAAATAAAAGTTGAAACCTAGTATTAAAAAAACGCCCTTGACTGTGGCCATGTCAAAGCAAATGACAAAACAATTATTTAAAATTAGTAGGGGAAGGAGAAGAAATTGGGGCACACCTGCTGTTCTGGCTTACACAATGCAAATACATAACTTAAAGAGTGACTAACTGAATGAATGATTGAATTTGATGTTGACTCACCCGACTAAACTTGGCACGGGACGAGCTCTTGTCCTTCATCTCGAACTCGCTGTCACTGTCGACGGGATGCGGATGATGTCCACCAACTATTGCGATATCCTCGATGCCCGATCTTTGCAATTTATTGCGATATTTGCGCATTTCATGCTTGGTCGGGTTATAATCACGCTTCTGATCGTAGCCGGTTATGGCCAAATCATTTGATTCGTCGTTAAATTCACCCGAACTAAACTCGGCTTCCTCGTCCTCGTCGGAGTATTCGGTAATGCGATCTGAAAAAGCAACAAAACAAAAAATATATTATTTAATAAATATCAAATAAATTTTTTAATATATTTGTTAATTTAAAATTAATTTTCTTCTTTTTATTTATATATTATATTATAAATATATTATTTAATAAATATCAAATAAATTTTTTAATATATTTGTTAATTTAAAATTTATTTTCTTCTTTTTATTTTTTAAATCTTTTTTAATAGTTTTGTGAATTAAAGAACAAAACAAACATACTTTCTGATAAACTGATTAACAAACTGATAAACTTGACGTATGACTTTGGCAGTTGTTAACCGTTAAACCGTTTCTCTCGAGACGTGACCGACGAACGAACTGCCGGCAGCTTCTTTTTGCGCTGTTGTTTAACAACAGTTTTTGAAAATGTTGTTTTATAATTTCGTACTGCGTACTCACAATTTTAATCACAAGAAAGAATAAAAAACACGCGCGAGCTTTTTGTTATATTTTGTTTTTGGTTGTTGTTGCTGCTGCTGCTGCTAAGTACGTAAGTAAAATAATCACAAGATATCAGCGACGAGTTGAGTTATCGGCTCATCTCTTTCACCTTCACTTCTACTTCTTCTTTGGCTCTTTGTTCCCGTTTCGGTTTGATTTCGTTTCGTCGTGCGCTTCGTTGCACGCTCGCGAGTTGAATGAATGCGCTGTGCCGACGCTTCACACGTTTTGTGTTGGACGCCGCTGCAATAACAACAGAGGACAGAGCGACAGCGACAGCGGCAGTGACTGAGGCGGCAAAAGTCGACAGCGACCGCAGCAGCGACTGCGACTGCGACTGAGAGCGGCACTTTCTCACCCAAGCACAGTTGCTGAGTAGCAGACAGCGGACAGCGGACATTGAGCGATGGACATTGGGGGAAATTGTTTAAATCATACCGAGAAATTGTCGAGCATTGCCGGGAAATAACATAGCCATAAGCGAGGGTCATTCAACAAGTTGTGAGTATACTTGCAATGACAAACACAATCTTTGTGCTTAAGGAATGAAGTTGAACTTTAATGGTTAATCTTATAAGCCAAAAGGGACGTTTTGAAATTTACAAATGTTAATAAGTTTTTTCTCCTTAAGTTTATCGATAAAGAATAAAACTGTTGAAATGGTAAATTCGTGATAACTTTTAATATATTTATATATTTTGATTATGAAAATGAATTTCAATCTATAAAATGTATTTATTACAAATTAAATCGCAATACTAAACCAGTATTTAATTTACCTAATTTTTAATGTAATTCTGAACCAAATGATGACATTTATGGTACTCGATTTCTTATCTCGCAAATTTTATATTATTAAAGAGAACCAGTTAATTGCATATTTATAATATTGTTATTTTGAAGTTTCAGAAGCTTATAATAATGTCTTAAATTTTGACAGGGCTTTAAAACATAGCACATAATATCAACAGGTTGAACAGGTCTTGTCTCGTTGTTAGAAATTGCAGAAAAGATTAATGAGTTTAATAAAACTTCAAATTTAAAAATAATATCCGAATGAACGAGACAATTTCAGATAAACTTATTTTGGATTTTCCTTTCTGATTGATTACTTTAATTGTAACTCTAATTTTTAAATTTAAAAAGTCAGAAATTAAAGAAAATTGACTTTTTAATTAAAAGTAATAATGGGCTCATATGTACTACAACAATTTATTAATATTCAAGGCTCATTACTTAACGAACAGCCCTCGCATGTGGGTGTGTAAATGCACATAAATATACTTACACACATACATACACATAAACTATACTCGATGTTCGATATCGGTAAACAAGTGTTGGGTTGCGTTGGGCGCAAGGCAAATGCCGCTTATTAAAGTTATTTTTACACATCGATTCAGTCAATTGGTAGCCGAGTCATCGATATATCGATATACGACCACACAACTACAAAAAGCACTTGCACGAGCATTGCACTCTCTCTTTAACGCGCTCTCTCTCTTTGTTTCATGCTCTCTCCCACGCTCTCACTTTCGGTGGGTCACTTTAAGCTCGAGCTGATTGGAGTGCAAGAAGTCTGATTAGATTTTGTGCCGTTGTCATCGTCGTCGTTGTCTGTTTATTATTTATTGTCTACGAGTAATTCGTTGATCTGTGCCTCTCTTTCACTCACTGTCTCTCTCTTTCGGTCTGTTTGTTTGTTGATTCGCTTGCATGTTTTGCTGTCGTTATCATTTACACACAATTCTCATTCAACCATTTACCGGCCGGCAACTAATACAAACTTTTTTCTTTTTTGGGTGCTCATCGCGTGTCTTTCAGTGTGTGTGTAAGATATATATTAATATATACAAGTGTGTTTGTGTGTGTGTGGATAAGTGTTACTTTTGACAGCATTAAACAAACAGTTAACTGATTAGAAAAAGCAGTTGATTAGAAAATAGAATAGACTTTGTAAACGCTGTAAGTACTAAAATTTTTATTTATAAAGAAAAGTGATAGAGTTGAGTCAATGCTGTGCACTCTTTATATACCCTGTAAAAGGTGAAAAGCTAAGTAAAAACAAAGGTAAAAGGTGCACTGTAAAGCTAACAAAATTTAGTAATGAAGTATTTGAAGAGCACTTCTTATACTCGTTGTAAGAAGGGGTATATATTTTTCACTCCCCAAGCAATCCTTACAGACAGACTTGTTATACCCCATCAGCCACTTATAGCGTGGTATTGTTATCTTTAGCAATTGTCATGTCAACGATCAGTTTACAACAACAGCAACAACAACAATAGTAACAACAACTTCCACTTGAAGTGGCTGCCAATTGAAGTGGAGCAACAACATCTGTAGACTGAAGAATAAAGAATGAAGAGAGGGGTGAAAATGGAGAATGGAGAATGGGATTACGACTGGGAATCTGCAGCTGCACTACAATTATCTGTCTTTATCTTCATGGCAATTGCAAGTAATGACAATATAATGCGTCTTTACATTTCACAGTATGTCTCACTCTCTCGCTCTGTCGCTTTCACCCCCTATCGCTCTTTCTCCCTCTCTGTCCTAAGTGCTTTCTATGCAGAGTTCTATTGCAGAAGAATTGAGTTAAGAGATATTTTTTTATTCCCATTATTTATTTGAATATATCTTGCATAAAATATAATATTATTATATTTTCTTTTATTTTTATTTTTATTAAATTTCTTATAATTTTATTTACTTTTTTTTATAATTTTTAAAGGTGCTTTATTTGCCACAATTCCCAGTTGCACTTGATTGCCTCATGTTTTGTTTTGTTTATTAATTTCCACTTTCCACGAAAGCGAGATAATTTCATAGCTGCACTAAAGGTGTGCGATTTCCGCGGAAAAGTGCGCATATAATGAGTTATAAAGACAATTAATACGAGTGCGATGAAATGCGGCGTACACAAAACGCATGAAATGGCAGACAAAGTGTTGCCATTGGCAGTCATTAGCTCGGTCTCAAAAGAAAGGCGAACGTGTCATGGGCAAAACCCCCCCAAGAGAATCTTCTCAGCCCCAACACACTCCCCTCTCACACTCCCCAGATCACGCTGCGAAATTATATTTACACCCACGTTTCGTTCCACGCGGCGTATGAGTAATAATAAAATACATACGTAGAAAACGCATTGAAAAGCAGCGAGCGACATTGATTTAATGTTTATATACACAACAAGATGGAAAAATGATGTTGATGGCCTGCCGACGATTTAATACACTGTCAGAAAAAAGGTGTAGATTTTTAAAAAAGTTAAATTTCTTTAAATTTAGTTAAACAAATTTGTATATGCAAATTTAGCGACTATAAACAGAAAGAGTTTGAAGCTCTGATCATTCACTGAGAATCAACGTGTAGGTCAAACGGTTAAACGTAGAAAGATTAAATTTTCACACTACAAAGATGAGACAATTTCATTGTGCAATAAGACGGCGTTTTGCGAAATTCGACCTGTAAGTGGGTCAAAATCGGGGTCAAAAGTCACGGAATTGCTTAGTATGAAAGTCTTTTTGTTTCTTAAGATATCTCAACCAAACTAACAGATTGTATGTGTGGGACTGTCTCTTACATTCTGACCATTCTGATTTTCAGAAGAAGTCAAAGTTTGTGTAGAAGTTGTTTATTGGACTGCTTACAGCTCATTTAGAAATATGAGTTACAAACTTGCTGACAAAACTAGCATACCCTGTGTAAGGGTATCACAAGTTGTTTTTATTGTGGCTGCTGGACTCGTGGCTCGTGGCTGCCAAGCAACCAAAAGATAAACAACAACACCTCACAAAAAAGTAGCACACACGAAACAAAAAATAAAGTACTAAATATAATATTGCTTTGACCTTGAAAGTGGCACAGAAATCGGACGATGCCATTAGATGACAGCAGGGCAGGAGGGGAGGGGAGGGGCAAAATAGGGGGCAGTCATTGAAAGTGAACAATAATAATAATAATGGGGCCCATAGCAACTGCTCGACATAATTTACGCATTTTGCCATTAAACACTTGAAGGAGAATGGAACGAGAGAGCAGAGCTCCCGAAATTTGCTCTATTTTTTTCATGGCTCCCAAAAAAAGTGTTCGCTCCCAGACCCCTTTGGGAAGTGCTCAGATCAATATCAAATATTTTGCTCTCAAGCAAAAGAGCAAAACTAAAGAGCAAAGCAAGTTATTTCGAATTTTTTTTTGATCTCGTGCTTAGCTAAACGAATCTCATAAAAGTAGGCTCTTTCTATTTAAATTTATACGTGCAGTATAAAGCAGCTGAGCTTCACTCGCATTTTGGAATTCATATCGCTAAGTTCTCCAAAAAACTATAAATATGAACAACCGCGAGAATAACAAAAAAGTTCATATTTTCTTTACGTTCAACAGTGCAAATAACAAATCTAACTGTAATGTGTGTGGCCAACAACTCGCAGGAAAGCACGTTACAAATTTAAGGCGTCATTTGGCTTCACGGCATTTAGAAGTCTTGGAGGACTTTAACAATAATGATCCGAGCATGCAGCCAAAACAAAAAAAACGAAAAATTATAATCGAGACAAACGAAGAAGAAGTCAATTGTTCAAATGGTCACAACAGACGGAAGACCGTTTATCGCAGTCAAGGTCGCAAGCTCCTAATAAGAAAATTTGTGACAAGTTGTCCAAAATATACAACGATATCGACAACTTTCATTTAACAAATGGCCGTTTGCCGTTCAAGGCAAATACGACTGAAATAAGCTGTGGCATTGGTTTTGGTTGATTTTATAGTTTGTAAATATAAAATATTTAAAAAATAACTGATGTAAGCATCAGACAAACAACCTGGATTTATTATTTATATATTTCTTTAGATTTTAAAGATGCCACTGATTCATTGATTCACTGATACATTCTTACATATAAGATTTTTTTCGAGACCAAATGTCAAAGTGCTCTTTCGCAATGTGCTCTCGCTCAGAGCGTCTCCCTTACAAGTTTCTTTGCAAGTGTTTTTTTTTCGAAGGGTTTGATCGCCTACTTTGAGATCAATATAGGCACAAATGAGCAAATTCAAAAAAACAAATAGACCCGAGCACTCGATTTTGCTCTTGCTCTATGAATTTTTGTGCTCATTTCACTGAACAGACTGCTTAGAAAAATTTGGTTGAGCAATTTTCGGGAGCTCTGCGAGAGAGAGAGAGAAAGCCAGCATCATTTTTCAGTTGAAAAGGAAACGCTTTTCCGACCCCACCTGATTGTGAAATACTGCTTCTTCTTCTGCTTTTTCTTCGCTTCCTTTCTCTGTACCTATATACATACATATTTACATATATACTTATACACTTATCTGTGTTGCACAAGGACAAATGACTTAATTCCTGTCGTAGAGACGAAGAAGCAAAACTACAAATTACAATGAAGGCATCATCCTGTGGCACTCGGTGCGTATGAGTAATATGAATAGTAGAGAGAAGTACCCAAGGATTCATTTAAACTTTGTGCTCTTCACACTTGACAATTTACAAATATGTGTGCTCAGAGATACACTTACTGTCTATATACTTAACTAGTTGTTTCACATAAACTATTATAATATTTAACAAATATTGTTTATTGTACATTAAAAGGCTTTTTTGGTATGAAAAAGTACAACAATTTTAGAGTTTTTTAGAGTTTTTACAAAATCTAAATTGAAATTTCTAAATTAACAGATAACTTTAAATAAAGTGAAATGGTTTGTTTTAAAGAAAATTTAGCTCAGTAAAAAATGTTAATTTCTCAATTTTTTAAAGCAAAGAAATCTTTTATGAATTGTTTTATTCTTTTGATCTCAATTATATAATTATGCTATTTTGTTTTTTTAAATGCGGTTAAATGTTGGGAAATCTTGAAACTATTCCAGGAAATTATGTGAATTTTACGTTTTGTCTATCTGAGAAATTCTTTAAGAGCTTAAACGGAAAATTAAAACTGACTTCACTATCAAACAAAATATGGAACTTAAAAGGACAGTTCAATAAAACTTATAATTTAAAATTGAAATATGATGCCCAAATGTGATAAATAAAATAAATTGATTCTATTAGAAATAGCGTCACTAGATCGAGATTAGTTATCTTAAATTGTATCTCATAGCTTGATTTGAATACTTTCATAATAATAAGACAAGTGGATTAATTCACTTTTCTTTTCTTGCTGTCACATTTCAATAAAAAACACACTGATTAAGCTTAATTCGCTTATGCCTAATGGATTATTAAGGCATTGTTGGGGTTTGGATTGGATCTATGCCACACTTAAGGGTATATAGTAACTAACGAAGGCAACGAGGTTAAAAACGCCATCCACAGGAGTGGCTAACAACAAATGACACTGGGCATTTGGGTCTCTGGGGAAGTTTGTTTGTCCCTCTCTCTGTCCCTCTCTCCGTTTCCCACTCTTCTGAGGGTCGAATTCTCAAAACTGGGCGTGGTCGTCAGCATTCAACAAGCTACGTTCACCGCCCTTTTGTCAGTCTCCATTTAAGGCAGCAAAATCAATACCACAAAATATATTTTGGAGGGGAGTGTTGTGCAAAAGGCAAAATAAAGGATTTTTCCCCCCCATCCCAAACGTCTCGAAACTCAAATTCATTTTGCAAATTAGAAAGCGAGGACAACGAAAGTAATTTTGTCTGCGGCTAATGGAAGAGCTACACTTGAAACCATGCCCAAAAAAAAACAAATACAAGTTTTAATTGGAGGTCACGACTATGAAATACCCTGCATTGAGTGTCAGAATTTTATTGGTTTTCTTTTGTCTGCTGCTATTTGTAAAATGTGCGTCAAGACTCAGGCCTATAACTTTAAAATTGCCTTAATAATTGATTTTTAACAAGAACCTACATACCATTTTTGGTGCTTCTAGCTCTTATAGTTGAGATTTTATTTGTATATTTACTTGTATTTATTTATTATATATTTATATTTCTTTTAAAGTTGCCTTATAAATAAAAAGTAATATTTCAGAAGATTCTTAATTTGAAAAACCAAAATTTAAAGCTCACTTTTTCTACATTTTAATTACAGTGTAAAACTAGATGTGACTTGCTACTAATGTGGATCCATATGGATACAGCTTAACTTGAAAATGCCCTAAAAATTGATTTTTTTTTAAGAACCTACATACCGTTTATGGTGCATCTAGCTCTTATAGTAGTATCTCTTCTCGATTTTTCTTCTCAGCTCTAAGTGTTTTATTTGTATATTTCTTTTAAAGTTGCCTTCTTCAAAATTAAAGTAATATTTCAGAACAACGGTGGGCACGAAATTTGAATTCGGGAGCACTACAACAACATCAACAACAAAAACCCGATTAGAGTCTTCCTAAGTTGAGAGCAGCCGCTGCTCCCGTAGCCACTGCGTGCCCACCGCTGTTTCAGAATATTCTTAATATTCTTAATATTAAGAGCAAAATATTAAAAAATATTTTTAATTACAGGGTATCTAGTTTTACCCTGGCTTGCTACTAATGTTGACCCTGAGTTGGATACAGCTTTTTGGGCATGTTGCCAAGTGGGGAAAATGCGGAAAATATTGACCCTCAGCCGGCAAATACTTTTTCAACAAATTGCACATTGCAAGGACGCTGCAACATGTCCCCAAATTGCGACACGAGAGAGAGAGAGAAGAAAGAGAAAAGAGTGCGAGAGCAAAGGATTTGACCTTTACCTTGGCATCGCATATATTTGCATTGCATTGGCATTGGCCATGTTTACAAAGCAGCTCAACAGTTTGACACCTTGACAAATTGTGCCGCATGCGTGACATGAGAAACAAGTTGTAAGTTGCCACAACATTGGCAACAAAAACCTTGCCCGATGCAAAACCGCATGCCTAATGAATTTCCTTCTTTGCTTTTGCTCATAATTGAATTTTCTCACAATTCTTTAGCTGTTGGTTTGCCAATGGGTTGGATTCTCTTGTGGTTTGTGGCACCACAAAAATAGCACAGATTGTTTTCAATTTCACAGATTTCTGCTGCTGCTGTTGCCATGTGGCAGCTGCCACAAAAAAGAACCCGGCCAAATTCTTATTACATGTTGCAAGTAGCAAACAAAATAAATATATGTACGCTGACGTCACGACAACAAGTGTGAAATTATTTCACAAGTGATTATCATAAACATAAAGTTGAATTGGTAACATCTCTTTTTATTTGGGCTTGAAATGATTAACAGCCACATCAACATCAACAACAGCGACTGTAACATGGCTAAGATCATCGGACGCTTTTCTTTCTCTTTTCTTTTTCTCTCTATGCTCTCTGTCTCACTCTCTTTCTCGCTCAACTCTCTTGGTTATGTCTAATTTATGGTTATGCCAATAAGTTGCTTGGTTGCGTGAGTTGTGAACTACTTGAAAACGTATGCAAAATGGCAAACAAGCAAAATACAGTTCCCAACAACTGTACATTTTTAATATGATAAAAGCCACAGTTTTTAAGATATTGCTTACTTTTTGGTAAATAGCTTTATCTATTATTGTAAGCTATCATCCTACCTAATCGCAACAAAATCGGCCAAACAGAACGGTACTAATGACTGATTAAAGTCTTTAAGCAATGTTACTGCCTAAAAGTATGCAATAATTTTTTAAAATTATATTTAAATAAGTAACATAGTCGGGAAGCCTTTCACGCTTGTTTGCATAATATAAATGATATTTATTTCCATAAATTTAAATTATTTACTTCTTTAATTATAATTTTAACTATTCTATAATACTTACAGAGTATGTAATATTCGTATGTTATTTACGGTGTATATTATATATCTAAATCCCTATTTCTTCTTAGTAGTTAAACTCACCTGCCAGCAGGACGCTGTTGTTGTTCTTATTGTCGTGATCAACTGGAATGGAAGAGACACGCTCGGCGCGCAGACAGGCAACGACAGTTCCGGGTCTTCCGTTCTTGCCCGAGGCAGTTAGTTCGATAATCATGTCCATCGATTTCTGGAGAACAGCATCCATGCGAATGATGCCCTCGGCAAGCGTCTTATAGCCCAAAATGGTGCGCGATTTGTATTTCTTGCGGCGTTGCAACAAAATCACCAGTCTGCAAAGCAAATCAAAAGTGATTAATTCAAATTATAAATGTCAATTTAATTACTTATTTAGTATTTTCAATTAAATTTCTGTAAAAGAATTTAATGTCATAAATAAAAAAATTAAAAACAGTAGTTAAAGTCGTAATACTGCAATCTATTGTATACGTTTGTCAAATTTGAAATAACTATATCCTTTTATGTATAAATAAATTATAAATATTATTAGCTATCATTCTATTAAATTGCAACTAGATCGGACAAATAGAAGGGTGGTAATGGCTGATTTAAGTTTTTAGCCAACGTAATATTTTCATAAGTAACGGGTATCCTTTAGTAGGGAACTCGACAATATTCTTTCACGCTGGTTTTTTATGTATGTATTTTTGCATCACTATTTGTAGCTATCTATTAAAAATTGCCATTAAAAGTGCAGAATTGGGTGTCTCAAGTCAAGTTGAATTGATTTCCTTACCTATTGCCATCTCTCTTGATAAAGTGCGGATATTGCAGGCTAAAGTGCAAGTCCAGTTCCGTTTCTGTCAATGGCATCAGGTTGGTGTTGGTGCCAATTCCCGCATTTCCCACATTTCCCGGGGTGCCAATCAAACCGGAACCTCCAATTACATTGGCCAGCGGCGAGTTGCCCTGCATCGAATTCTCGCGACTGGTGGCCATCGAGGTCAAAGCACTGCCATTAATGGGTATCTCATGGCTGCGCAAAGTTCGCTTTGAGCTTTGCATCTTCACCGCCAGCGACAGCGACGTCGTGTCTCCGGGCAACGGTGTCAATATGGAAAGACGTGTTATTGTCAACGAGCATAATCTGCAAATGGAAGAAAAAATAAATATAAATTAATCATACAATAATTGCAAATTTAGCATTCATAGATTGCAGAGACTCGGTCAAGGTTTCCCATTCCTATAAAAATTCTTAAAAATTGGCATGTTGAACGCAACTAACTACAACTTCCAAAATACAATAAATTGACTCGACAGAAAGTATAATCTTATCAAAAATTTGTTTTATTGCAACACTTTTCTATTGTAACTGTGATTAATAACAAAATTTGCAATTTCAAACGTTTATAAGATTGCCAAATGTGCCATTTAAATATTGTACAATGTCAAGATTAATTCCCTTTAAAAATTCTATAGAATTACTTTATTTATTTAATTATTTCTGCCTTAATAATTGACAAAAATAAAGTGTTTATCGCATTATTGAAACAGCAATAAATACATCAGTATTATTTATTAATCTTAGACACTTTATTTAATACATGTCCGACGATAACACTTTAAAGTCTAATTAGCTGACATATCATATAAAATGATTTATTTTTGAGCTGTCAATCAAAAGCTAAAATCGAAAATTATAAGCGTGTTGAAAGGAAAATAAAAATATATCAATTTTTGCAACTGCTCCAGGAAAACTATAGAAAGGAAAAGTAAACTGCAAATTGAAAAATCTAATACTTTGACTTGATTACCCATTTTCATCGTTGAAATCTTTCCGGAAAACATGAAACATTTATTGCAGAAGATCATAAAAATATGACTAAATGAAATTGGCAGAAAACAAAGCGAGAAATTGTGAAAAAAAAGCGTTGAATTGTTGATTTGATGATGATGATGGTCAGCATTTTGTTGGTGAGATTGTGCAATATATACTCGTATACGATATATGAACGTATAAAAATAAATTATTTCCTGATTAATTATGCCTCGTAATGCGGCACAAAGGAAAGGAAGAAAGAGTGATATAAACAAATGATTTATATACCACGAAAGCTGAAAGAATACGCACTTCATAATAAGCAATTGTACTTTTTTCTTTCTTTTCAGAGTTCATCTGGGTCAATCTCTTATATGAGATACTCGTAATACTCATATCCGGAATGGGCAAACAGATAAAAGATGAATTCTTGGCGACAATTGAAAGTCGCCGCTTACTAATTAAATTCCTTAACTTGCCCTGGAATGTCGTTGGTGTCCAAGTTATGACTATTTTTTTTAATTAATAATTCAAGCGGACACCTCTATTCGTTATTCTATGCAAATTTCATGACGTGTTTGGTGTCATGTCTAGACAAAAAGCCTCAAAAGCCGATCCATATACATAGTTATTTACACATGCATATATGGGACTCGATTTTAAAGCTTGTGAATATTTGCATTGTGTTCCATTTAAGTAAGCACATCTATAGATATAGTGATAGAAGCTGTGATTGATCAATCTTGCATAGTTTACAATTTTACATCTCATTCGATCGATATTTCTATCCTTGATTATTTAATTCATTCTCGTTCCATTTAAAAAGGACTACTGTAAAATTATAGAAGCGATGATAGATCAATCTTGCATAGTTGACACTTTAACATCTCATTCGATCGATATTTATTTTCGTGATTATTCAATTCCTTTGCCGACACATCTATTTGTAAATGTCATAGACCTAGAGTCCCATTTGGTTTGCATGCACTTGATGGTAAATTTGGTTGCATGTTGACAGGGAAAAATAAGAAAAAATAAAACACAAGTGTCATTTGTTATTTGTATTTTTTTTTCTGTTTGCTCTTTACGTTTTATTTTTGGATTTTGTGCAAAACGCACGCAACACGCCCCCTTTTTTATTTGTTATTTTCTTATTTGTATTTTAGCTGCTTTTGTTGTGGCCATGTGAATGACTTGGTCAATGTGAAGCGTCTTTTGTTGACGTTATTGATTGATTGACTGATTGATTGATTGACTGTTGGGTTGCTTTCTTGTGTTATATCTGAGTATGAACTTAGTCAGTTTGTATGAATGAGACACGCGACAAAAAAGACGGAAGGAAAACGTTTTTCTTGAGCTTTCATTTCATATTCAGATTTCGCAATTTCGCTCGTGGTAAGAAAAGAAAAGGTTCATTGTACTCCTATAAGAAAGTGACTGTGATACAGTCAAGTCTCAATTTATTGCTGGCTTTTGTAAGAGACGTTGATGATTGACAGTCACCGTTTGTCGGGTCAGACATTAATCTTAACGCCTATCTCAATAAATGCTTAACGTGCGATAATTAAACGCCATAAGCAATTGCTTTTTAATTGCACTTATTTGTTAAATGTTCAACACTTGCTAATTTCTTAATCTGCAAGAAGTTAACTAACTTTATAAGTGCGAACAGGTTTCATTATCAGCTCAATATATCTGATATGCCCCGCGGGGCAATAGGCCACAAATTGAAACAGATTAGTGCAAGTTTTTACAACACAAGAGGGTGAAAAAAAACATAAAGAATTGAAAGTACTGCTCACAAATAAATTAAAACTGCGAGCGCGTCAATCAATCCCAGAAATTCCCCCTGTCTCTCTCTCTCTCTTTCTATCTCCCTTTTTCTCTCCGCCTCTCTTCACTTTGACTGCACTGAAAACTGTGTCACTCGTATCTGAAATCATTCTCGCTCCCGGACGCGACCCATCAACATGATAAGCATCCATCAAACAAATGGAAAACGCTTGAGTCACTCACTAAGCTAGGGTATCTGCGACATTATCATTTAAGTTGATACATAGCAAATTGTAGAGTTAAACATAGTAAAACATGATCTTACTTGGCACCAAGTTCTTACAAACAATATTCAAAGCGTTATGTTTTTCGAAGCTATGAATTGTGATAATATAATTTATAATTTATGATCCTATTTAATTTGCGCAATTATTTGAGATTAAACTAAACATTATCTTATAAAAGTTCATCACATTCTTGAGAAACATTCATTAAATAATTAGAAAAATTGAGAAAACATTGCGTCGTAAAGCTTTAAACCAGCGTTGGGCACGCAGTGGCTCCGGGAGCAGCGGCAGACTCTAATAGGGTTGTTGTTGTTGATGTTGTTGTAGTGCTCCCGAATTCAGATTTTGTGCCCACCGCTGCTTTAAACACAGAGAAACACACAGCGAATTCTCAATACTTTACTTTAAAAACAGACAAATTCATCTAATATTATTATTTATTACAATAACATTTTCACACTTATTAACAGTTTAATAAATTCGCTTTTACAAACGATATTGGAATTTACAGGGTGTTATCAATAGTTAGTTGTACCACACCCATTTGAGTTTTGTGAGTGTATTTGTGTCTTCGGTCTGTGACACACACACACACACACACACACACACACTTAAGCACACATCCCCTACATTTATAGCAATCATTCTATCAGCACCTTTTGACACAATTAAAACAATAAACAGCAGAAAGAGTGAAAGAGAGAGAGAGAGAGAAGCAAACAAACAAATGTAATATTAAAAAAAGAAAAATGTGTTTTCACTTGTGTGTTGCGTGAGATTATGGCTCATACTTGTAAATACTTTGAGTATACCAAGTACAAACGATGTACATATGTATCTCGATTTGTTTAATAATGGACCACAGTTGTTGCTGCTGTTAACAGGGCTCAAACAGACAGACTGATAGACGGACAGACAGTCAGACAATGTGAGATAACTGGCAATTTTGTTAACATGTTAATTTGCAGTTTGTTGTCGCTCACTTGGCAAATATTCTCCAGCAAGTTAACGTTTTGTTTGCGTGCAATGCGAAATTGTTTTCATTTTCGGTTTCATTTCAACGAGCAGGGCGGGGCAAAAAGATCATGACTCACGAATCCCACAAAGACGGAAGACTGTAGACTGAAGACAGAAGACAACGAGACTGGAGACTTGACTTAAATAGCATTTTGCATTTCCTGCAACGACAACAACTAAAAAAATAACAACTAAAAAAACGACAAGTGGCAAGCCGATTCAACAACGATTCGCTGTCACTGTGACTGCTGACAAAACGAGGGCCGTCTAAGCAGTACTTCAATTGGAAAAAAGTTCAAATTATATTTAATTAGCTCAATTAACTTTTAAAAAATGTAAAAAAAAATATATCTGCACTTCTAGCAATGCCAAATTAATAAACTAATACTTTGCTTTATTTTTCGTCAAATATTTAAAAAGTTTAAGTACAGTTGCGGTCAAAAAAATAGTAGTGCGTGCAATGAATTTACAAAAACTTAAAATTTAATGACTTTTAATTTATCCAAATTTTTTATATAATTTTTTTAAGATACGTTAATATATTGTTAATCTATCTGAGAAATCAAAGATAGTGAACAGTTATTATTTTTCGACTTAGGAATTTTTTTCTTGCAATAGCCGGAAAAATGGGCGGTCAAAATAATAGTAGTGATGAACATATTCAAATATTTTAATGATAAAAACGATCCAAAACCCCCTTTTTTTTTATTTTAAAGGTTAGATATGTGAAATGCACTTAATAATTAACAAATTTAATAATTTGTTGTGAAGCCTTTATCTTGAATTACCGCCTTACAACGACGGATCATGGCTTTTACATCGTTCTGTTTGTATTGAGCTCCAGGCGCTCCTAGCGATCTTCCAAAGATGAATATTATTTGTTGGTTGATGCTTGGCAATATCCTTCTTCATATCGGACCACAAATTTTCAATGGGATTCAGATCGGGGGACCGTGGTGACCACTCCACTACATTAACTTTTTTCTATGCGAACCATTCTTTCGAAGATTTGCTGATATGCCTTGGGGCTATGTCCCGTTGGAACCTCCAAATTATCGGCATATCATCTGAAAAATACGGTAGCATAGTGTCCTGCAGAATTTTTACTTGTTCGTGCCTCTCCTTTATGGTTATGATCCATTATATGGGTTGGACCCAATAATGTGAAAATGCGCCCAGGTTATTCTTCTCATACCACAATGTTTGATGGTCCTGCAGGTGAATCTGGGCTGATATTCGAACTTTAACGGATACCTTACATGTTATCGAGATCCTCGACCAGCAATAAAAATAATTTTGGACACATCCGACCACTAGAGGTTTCTTTATTTCTCTAGGGTCAATTCAGATGATCCTTAGCAAATCGAAATCGCTTTTGGGCAGGTATTTTTTTTAATAACGGAATTTTTCACGGGCTTCTTTCTGCCAGATTATTATTTCGCAAACATCTAAGAATGTTTTACACACTTTGGTCCATACCAAAGTCCTTTTTTTAAGTGCTGCAGGAGCAAAAGGGTCGCGTTTCAAAAACCTCACTACTTTTGTCATTTGTCTTTTGGACATGAATCGAGGTCTTCCACATTTATCCTATTTTGGCGACTACTTAATGGCGTTTCTGATTATGGTTGGCAATCATCTAATCAAATTTTTCCACTTCCTTAAACGTTATCCTTTTTGAAATAAGTTTTTTATAGGAGCACGCTTTTCTGGAGTGCAATGCTTGCCACGCCCCATTGTAACAACTCTAAGCAAAATATTTTTTATACAATTTATAGAAAATTATCAAATAACAATTATAAATATCGAATCAAGTGCCTTTCCTGCTTAATATCCTTTTTTTCCACTTTTAATGCATTCACTACTATTATTTTGACCGCCCATTTTTCAGACTATTACAAGAAAAAAATTCCTAAGTCGAAAAATAATAACTGTTCACTATCTTTGATTTCTCAGATGGATTTACAATATAATAACGTATCTTAAAAAAATTAAATAAAAAATTTGGATAAATTAAAAGTCTTGAAATTTTGAGCTTTTGTAAGTTCATTGCAGGCACTACTATTTTTTTGACCGCAGCTGTACATGCACTATTAAAATTCCCAATTTCCCAAAAAAATACATGTTTTAGTAGTGAGAAAAAAATGCTAGACTATTTGAAAAATTGTTAATAATTTTTTAGGGGAAATACGCAGTTAGCAACAATTTAGCGAAAAGGAACATGAAGATTCACTCCAAAATAGATCAAAGGTTAAATTTATCATATGCAGATTACAGTCAGCTTTCTTTCACTACAAACTTTACATAATACCCTCGCTTATATACAGATTTACTAGACGACGATGATGATGATGTGACAAAGAGCTGCTCAAGTCTGCGACCTCAAGGACAACGTGAAGAAGAAGAAGAAGAACAACAACAACGGGTTTTACTGCTAGCAAACAGACATCAAGTGTCATTGTACATACAGTAAGTCGTCGCATTACAGGAACAACAACAACAAGTGGAGGAACATAGTTATAACACACTCCCCCCCCCCCCCCATTTGCATGTGCGGTTCTCATTATCCTGAAACCCTTAACCCCCATTCCCTAACCTACAATTGTATACTAAACTGAGCTACCCCAAATACTCGAAGTTTATGGGATGTCGCGACTTATGGGCTACTTTTAGGGTTTCATTTAAGTACAGGCTATACTTTAATTCGAGTACGTAGAGTGTGATCGACTACCGAATACCCTTACAAACTTTGCCTAGCAACTCTACCAAGCTTTACGACCCTTACAATGCAATTGTTGTGACTCACAAATGTAAGGAGTACGTGGGGTGTGCTCGACTAATTAATACCCTACCCTATTATGGCATAATAGTATTTTCTTCTATTTGAGTATGAACTATGTATATGAGTATTTGAAGTACGCTCGACTACGAAATACCCTAACCTACGAATACCTAGTTAATACCCAGCTAAAATAAACTTTACTTTTCAGTTTCAGCATAACTCATAAATTATGTATACGATTATGTGTAGTATGCTCGACTAGTGAATACCCTACAGACACAAACTCTTCTTAGACCAACTCTTTCTGTTTTTGCGACCCTCGAAATTCACCTGCAAGCAAAAAAAAAAGCAGTTTTCTTTGGTTTGAGCATGACTCATGAATTTATAAACAGCTCGAAATTGGCTACAGTGCTGCCTGGCAATGCACGACCCACGGGTCTGTCCGTCCGTCCGTCCGACTCGGTCATGCCTTAAATGCTTAATGAATCGACGGCACGAAACCCGTTTACAGGTGTGGGGGCGTATAATTAGGTGGTGCTGTTGCTGGAGCCACTGGCCACCGCCAACTGCCACTGCTAACTTCCAACCGCCAACTAAAAGTTTTGTGCCTAATCATAACTTTGGCGACGGCGCCACTCAGCTCCGCCCCTCAGTCTAGTTCCCTCCCATCCCCCCTTTTGTGGCCCATTCTTCGACTGGGTCATTGCATTATTGATTCAAATGCATTTCGAATGCATTGAAAATGATGAACAAAATAATAGAAACGATAATTTTTGTATATTTTTTAAAATTGCTTCATAATTTCAACCATATCTGTTAAATAATGATTAGTAATCATAATTATTATTATGATATTTTTGTTTAAAAGTCTAACTAATGATTAAATTACGACTGTTTTCGGTTTTGCCCAATTATTTAATGATTACGATTAAAAAAAATCAAAAATAATCTAAAACTATTACAATTATAAAAAATAATCAGAAATAATCAAAATTAATCTTTTTGAGAATTCGGATTATTTTTGTTTTTTTCTGATTTGATTTTTTCTGATTATTTTGGCTATTTTGATTGTGAAAATTTAAATTTTAAATTATTTGATTTTTATTAAATAGTCAAAAATAATCAGATAAAAAATCAAAAATAATCCGAATTCTCAAAAATATTAATTTTGATTATTTCTGATTATTTTTTTATAATTGTAATAGTTCTGATTTTTTGCAATCGTAATCATTATGTAATCACAAATTTTTCAACAGTCACTACGATTATTTCCAAAAATAATTCTAATAGAAATTTAACAGGTATGATTTCAACTTAATTCTTACTAAGCAATGTTTCAAAATTGTATAAAACATCATATGCAGCTCAATGATTCTCGTTTCTATTATTTTGCTCATCACTGTATGCGTTGAGGGTTTACTTATGCATGCATCAAGTCGTCGTCATTCAAGAATTACGCATGGAACCGACGAATTCAGAACACGCCCGGAAATGGCAATCGTTTAACAATGGGGCGAACAATGTGAAATGAAAATTGTATATCAAATTGAAGAAGTTGGGAAAGAAACGGAGGGAGAACTCAAAAAGGGAATGTACAATTTACATGGCTTGCGCTTTTAAACGTTAAAATATTCTAAATAACTGTCATTACGGTCAATAATAATGAAAGCAGCAGTAGAAAACAGCACAAAAAATATGAAACAAAACTAGCAAACATCCTGTGTTTAGTTTTAAAGTGTTAAATACAATTTATAGTAAATTTTCACTGAAAAATCACCAATTTTTTTGCCTTTTTAGTACTTTTTACTTTCGAAAAAACAAAAAAGAGTTCAGAAGGCAAGTCATTCTTTTTCAGGTTCAGGTTTTAAAGGTTCACATTTACTTAGAAATGTGAAAAATGTTACTTTAATATGAGACTGTGACTCAAGAAACCTACAAACAATTTAAAGGGTATTCCGGCTAAGTGCAGACACCACTTGAGAGGTTTCTCGCCTTAGGGGATTAAGTTATCCGACTAATACTTGTTGCTAATCATTTAAGAAAGCAGCAATTTTAATATACTCTTCTCTCTCAATTGCTACAGGGTATAGTTGATCGATTTAATTGGCATTTACCGCTGCAATTTGCAACAATTAGCAACTGAATTGCAGCTAAAGTTGCCAACACAACAACAACAACAACAATAATCCACATGTGTAATTTACCAAAAAGGGTGGTAAAGTGGGCGTGGCGTAGGGCGCCCTGGTCAGCATGACGTCTTCTCATAGGTTACTACGGTTCATTCACATCAAGTATACGCCCGTTTGACCCCCCAACAACAACAGCAACAACAACAATTGCAGCAACAACAATTGCAACAACAAAAAGTGCATTTGTTATTAATTATTGAGAAATACGAATTAAAAATGCTGCTGATATTCTCAACAGGTAAGAAACGCCACACGACTGTCTATAAATAAATAAATAACAAACTACATTAAATAAACAACAATCAAAGCAGAGTTAATAAATAAAATACTTGTACAACAAAGTCAAAGTTATAAATATTCGAAAAACCAATTAAAAATTGCTTGTTAATTGGCGTTCAGCAAATATGCAACAAATTGCGCTGAAATTGCTGTGTAATTTCACACCTAGTTTCCAGTTTTCTATATTCATGAGAAAGCGCATCTAGAACGTCTATATAGTTGAGAAAGAAGAAGCATAAACTGTGGTTTTTCATACATAAGCGAAAAGATTTTTTTATGCAGTCACTCCTAAAGTTGTTTGAAGAATGTTTTTGCATCCCAACATTTTTTGGAAAAAATCGAGGAAAAAGTTTTGAAAGTTGTCTTTTTTTTAAAATTCGAATACTTCAATGTGTATCTAATGGGTTAAGGAAAGTTTTGCATCATTCAAACGGAATTTAGATGACCTTTCCAAATATATATTTTAAATTTGAAGACTTGACTTTTAATAGCTGTTATAGTAAAAGAAAGAGCGCACCTATTATTTTGTCCATGAGTGTAAATAATTCAACAAAGAAAAATTTACCAACATTATTTCATTATAGTAAAATTAAAAAAAAAATGAAGAATACAACATATTTGAAATCTATTCAAATGGTATTCGTTATTAAGTAACAATATTCATTTTAATCTATTTTAAATGTTTTTTCTTAATTTTTTTAATTTTTCACCTTGTTGCAATTCCATTTTTTCGAATTTATTAATTTCTTTCGTCTTTTAAGTTAAATTGAAATAACTTTTGCAAACTGAGCTCAAACTTATTAAACGAATTTTGAGCTCGCTTTTCCAAGTTTAGTCATTAAAACAATTAAATAAGCTGTGAAAGTTGCTTAAAGCCAGACTCTTTCTTTACTTTTTAATTAGATTAATCTCTTTGCCAACTCATAAAACTTAAAAATTAGTCAGCTGCAAATTGAAAATCCACATTAATCCCACAACTTTAGCGAGTTTCAATAACTTTTGATGGATTATGTTGAATTATGTTGACAGCTTGTTGAACGAGTACTCGAACGAATAACTGAGTAAATAAGTGAATGAATGTCTAAATGGAATCAATAAAATGGCATTGGCAAATTGGTTTTGTAAGACAAACGCGCAAAAATATTAAGCAAAGCAATAACAACGCGTAAACTGACTGAAAGAAGCCGCAACAATGCTTAATAAAGAGTGAAGTGAGTACAAAGGGGAGGGGAACTGGGGGATTGGATTGGGTCATATGATATATGGGTCATTAACAAA
>JBAMBJ010003433.1:0-27772 GCA_037043495.1 Drosophila recens
GATGTCTTATTCAAAAATTTCTGATATCCCATAAAAAAACCTCTTTACGAGGTAAAAGTCTAGTGACGAAAACATTTTCATGCCCCAAAATTTCTGATATCCAATTTTGTGACGAATAATATTAAGTTTTACACATAAATTATTTTAAACAAAATTTTTGCATTCGGCACTGCGCAAAACAGTGAGTTTTATTTGGTATGAAGAATTGATACATTGCACTATGGTCCCAAAGCCGTTTTTTTTACGTAAATTCAAAAAATAATAATCGTGATTTATGCAAGAAACACATTTTTTTCCAATAGCAAATATTCCAATGAACTTAGAAATGAAATCCTTTTTTTTTAAGCTTCACTGTCATTTTTATTAGGCTCTCAAAGTCGACAGTTTATTTTGTGCGCACGGGGTTGAGATTGACACAATATATTGTTCACTTTTATTTCCTCTATAAAATACATAGAAAAAGACCCATTAATAAAAATAACTATGGAAAACATAGCTCCAGGTTTGTTATACCTGGTTGTATATGTGTTTTGTTTGTAGAAGTGTTTTGTTAATTGCATAATGTGCATTTGTGCTGTGTTGTTTTGGTCGATTATAACCTCACAAAAATTTTGGTTCTTGGAGTAGAAGTAAGTTTATTGTCGTGTATTGTCGTAGCTGTAAATGCAGTCTTGTGTGTCAATGCTTTTTCTTTATAAACACCAAAAATCTTGTCCCCGAATGTCCCCGATTCCATATAATCGCAAATTTTATCAGGCAACTTTGAGTTCGAGAATGCAGAATTGCTTGAAGTTTGGCTGCAGAACAAGCATAAAGCATCGTCAATTTTTGACTTTATTTTAAAAAAGTTAAATGGAAGGCTTTTAGAAATTAAGGAGACGGAAATACAAAAAAAAGGGTATAAATTTGTAACATACGCTAAAAGAAACCATTAAAAAAAAAATTAGAAAAAAATACGTTTAAATTTTATTTAAATTTTTATATTAGAATTGTGCTGATTATTAACATATTTGATATAAGTAACTTAAATGTTATAGTTAGAAGCTTACAAAAAAAATTTTTTTTTTCAAAAAGCTATGTAATCAACAAATTTGCATATTAAATTATATGGAAAAGGGCGGTGCCACGCCTATTTTCCACAGTCAAAAATTCAATTGGTATCATTAAGTTGAATGCAAAAACCCAGACTAAAAAATATTGTGTGATTCTCGAGTTATTAATTTATGTTAAAAAAAAGGGCTTTGGGACCATAGTGCATTGTAGCGCAATGTGCCGAGTGCAAAAATTTTGTTTAAAATAATTTATGTGTAAAACTTAATATTATTCGTCACAAAATTGGATATCAGAAATTTTGGGGCATGAAAATGTTTTCGTCACTAGACTTTTACCTCGTAAAGAAGTTTTTTTATGGTAATATATACAAACAAGTCTCTTAGTTTTTAAGTTATCTTGATGAAACTTGGTAGAGATCCTTCTCCTTGCTGCAGACAACTTATAATAATGTCGGATCTACTAGAAACAATCGGCTGAAATTCTAACCTTAATATGAAACTCCTAATTTTTTATTCTTGTATGTGTTAGATATGTATTCACCAAATATAAACATAATCTTAACAAATGCCACAATATGTATTTTTTTTAATGGGCCCATGAACCTAAGAATAATAATTTAATATTTTGAAAACATATATCTGATCTAGTGTTAATATTAAATCTGTTCCATTACAGAAACTAAATTGCCTTCTGAATTCTTTAAAGCAGCTGACCCAATTTCTGAAAATATAGTGCCGAATCGACCGAGAGTTTTCAATTGAGATCGACGTGGACTTTGTAGTTAATTAAAAAACATTTGGGTATTTTTGCTGAAAGTGAATTGGGAAGTGCAACAAAAAGTTTTGTTGTGTGTTTCGAGCGTTTGCAAAATGCAATTAAATAGATGCGTGGCCCTTTTACATACATATTTCGAGCATCGAGCCCTGCCCTGCCCTGTGTGTGAGTACGAGGCTGAATTGGGGGGTTGTGGGGGGAGGGGATTGCTCTCATCGTAGACAAACACAGTTGCCAAGTGGAAAGAAGGGAGGAATTGAGTGAAGGGGGGAGGTGAGCGGCTTAGGCTCTGGCACAGGACTAACCAACATGTGCTTATGAGCATGAATAGCAAACATTTGAAACTCCATTATCAAAATGACAGCTTCCGGCAAATATTTACAAGGCGGCACACATTATATACCTATATGTAAGTACAATATATAAGATATATACATGTATATGTAAAGATACTTATATGAATGTGCTCTAACCTCGATATCGAGTAAGGCCAGCAAGACAAAAAGAAGATGCTGTTACTGGATGTATCTCCATATATTTGTATCTTAAGTGCGCATCGGTCGCGTTCAGTTAATTAAATTACGCTTTTATCATCAGATGTTCTTATACACACGCTTACATACTGAGCTGCATGTCGCTTGCTATTCAAGGACTTTAGAAAACTTGGCTTCCATTGTGAAGTGTTTACGTTATGTTCAGCCAATGCCACAATGGCTTTGGTACTAAACCAGAAGCTGTTTCAGGCCATAAATTCTATCAATTCAGTTTTATAAAATGAGGAAAGGACCTGACCAGAAATAAATTTTCATCATCTTAGAATGTATTATTAAAATATTATATCACGATCAGGATCAAATGCTTTATTTTGTTATGTATTTAATTCTTTATTTATTTTTTAATTTTTTTATGAAAATATTTTTTTTCACTTTTTTGGATCACAACAAGGTCTTCCCTAAATTAAAGCACTCTTCACTAAAATTATTTCACTATACGCACATGGAAAAATAAAAAAGAATTAGAATACAATTTATTTTAAATCAGATTAAATAGTACTAGTTATTAAGTAACAATATTCTTAATTTACTTTATATTCTTTTTTGACTATGAGCATAATTAGACTATATTTATTATATATTAATTTGCTACCTTTTCTTTTTTGTTTATAGATAGCTGTTTATTTATTTTTGTATGTCTTTTTTTTTCAATCTTTTTCTGTAGTATATAGAAGTACATTTTTAAGAATAGTGGCAGCCTAACAGCTTGAAAGATACTGCTCTTATGAAAGGTTGATGGATGGTTGATGGTTTCTTCGATAGTTGAGTGGAGTTCTGTCATTTGTTTCCAAGTGCTGTCCCAATTTGAGCAGACACTTGGACAGGCCATTGAACCACGCTCTGGACACGGATACAACAACATTCTACAAACTTTTACATTTGAAAGCAACAGCATAAACACAAACACAAACACACACACATACACGCAGTCATTTGCACATTCAGCAACATCAATCAAAGGGAAAGTGACTAAGGAACAACTGCAACACTCCCATCCAAATGAAATCCAAAGCCAAATGCATTGAAAGCGATGAAAGTATGCCAACATGTTGCAAGTGTGTGTTTAAGGTGTCCTATTTAAGTTGACGAAATATGTGCATGCACGGCCCTTAGAAAATAGATCTCTGTGGTCCCTTTGAGCCGAGAGATGGCAATGCGAAAACGATGTCAAAATTGACTTGAATATGAAATTGGGTGAACACCGTAAAGGACACTGCCTGGACAAAGAAGGAGCTGAAATAGGAGCAGAAACGGGTTACAGTTGCAAACAAGCAGCAACATGATAACATTCTAATTTGAACAGCATCGTCGTCGTCGTCGTCGTCGTCGTTGTCCATGCCAACAGGTAAACAAAGGTGTGCAGTATTAAATTCATAGCATACTTTTCAGGGCAGCTGCGTTGCGACGCCTTTCATTGTTTGCAGTTCTCACCAGGTGTACGTACATGTGAGTGTACACACAGATGTATGTTTGAGCGTACACAGATTGTGACTTATTCAAATGCAATTTCATGCTGCGCCTCACAAAAGCATTGTTAGCTGGATTCATTTTGTTTTGTCGTTTATTGTTGCACTCGGCATTCGCATTCGCATTTCGCTTTCGCCGTATGTCCTTTAACAGTTGACCTCCCAGGGGTGCAATTATGACATAAGCTGGCCCACTGCTTCAAGCAGATGCCATAAAAATGCATTGCGAATAGCAGAGCAGCGATTATCCTTGCGAGTCCTGAGAACGATGTCCTGATGATGCCATGGCTCGCCACGCTCGCTTTACTACACAGCAGCTCCATTCCCAGCTCCATTTGGCATGCTTAAAGCTTAATCACTTGGCAACTTGACAGATAAGCGACGTTGACTGTCTCACTGATAAGCAGCTGAATTGATGATGCTTTACGCTCGCAAGCGTCAGGATACACACACACAAACTGAGTGTGGGTGTTCCAGTTTCCAGTTTTGGAGCTGCCTTAAATTGAATTGCTGCTGCTCTTGAGACAACGCCGCTTGGCCTCGTGTCCTTGGCACGCCCCCAATCCCAATCCCAAGCCCAATCCCAACTGCCAACAGCAGCTGCAGCAGCTGTCAGGTGTTAAATCTTCAAATTGCTTTGAGACCAACCTCTCTGCTCTTCCGCCTCCTTCTCCTCCTCCTGCATTCAGCGAACACGTAAAATATGCAAATGCAACTGCAAGTGCAAGTGCAAGTGCAGTTAGCAGCTAAAATATTGCCAGTGTCAAATGCCTCAATATCCTGGGGGAAATATAATGGCATTGGCATTATACACACATCCAGAGAGGGAGATGCAAACTTAAAAAAAATGAAGGAAATGTGCATAAATATTTTTACACTCAAGTGTAAATAAGTGTGTGTTGAATGTGTTTGAATTGAGGGCGAATCGCTGAAAATTGGAAGATTTATTGAAGACTTCGACTGTTGGAATTTCCTATGGCTGCAGCTGTTGAATTAAATAAGACTAGGCCATCTCTTAATGCATTTAGTAGCATGCTAAATAGATTTATATATTCGTTAAATTTCCTAAGTTACTTCTACGAGCCCAAGCCACTATTAATTCGTAAACCCCTTTTTTTTACTCTAACAGCTATGTAATTTAAGTCTTCACAGTAAACAAAATACATATACAGTCGAACTTCCCTAATTCAAACTTCCCTAACTCGAATTTTCTCTAACTCGAACTAAATCGAGTGGCAATAGCGTTTATTGAGCAAATTTTATACAATTCTACTTCCCTAGCTCGAACTTTCATAAGTCAAATTTCTCCGTAACTCGAACAAAAATATTGGCCCCTGATTCTGAAAGTCGAATTTTTCGTCTCGTCTGGATATGTTATATTGATGTACATTAACATATTTTGATGGAATATCATAGAATAATGCATCAAAAATTACGTAAGCTTGTAAAATTGCTTAAGGAAAGATGTTCGTAATGTACTTCTTTGACAACGCATCAGCTCAAGATTATTTACCATGGCACCAGCACGTGTATTCAAATTTGTATCTCTTTTAGAAATTCAAAAGTGAACCAAAAAAATTTAAGTGGCTGAAAAATATGGTATCTCTTCGAAAACTGTTTTCATTAACTATATTAAAAAATGGAAAATTAATTATGTCATTTGAATCGGGAACCTCTTCTGAATACAGCAAAAGAACGAAAAAAACAATTTTTGAGAATATTGATAGGTCTTAAACAAACTGTAATTTTGTTTTTCTTTAAAATAACAAGATAACTTTGCAATTTGAAATGTATTTATGAATGAATGAATTGGAGTTTCATTTAAAAAAGTAAAAAAAAATCCCTAACTCGAACTTTTTCTTGGATAATGGTGATTCGGGCTAGGGAAGTTTGACTGTATTTGAAAAGGTCGCTTAAATTCCGTTTTAATGATGCAAAAATTTCCCTAAACCATTAAGTACCTAGTAAAAATTCTAATTTTTGTAAAAGTCTACATTTTCAACTTTTTTCCTCAATTTTTTACAAAAAATATATTGCAAAAAAAATTCTTGAAACAATTCTAAGAGTGACTGTGAAAACATTTTCAAAAATATTTTTGCAAGTATTTTTCATAATTCTTTGAAAGTGCTATAAATGACTATTTTGACCTTTTTCCTACTTTTCACACAAAAGGTGCCTTTTAAGCAATTTTCAAAAAATTATAAAAAATACTAGCAAAAATATATGCATTATACATTTTTTTACACCAAGCAGTATCTAGTTTCAACATCTAATCTAGCTGTAGTGTATTCGGACGGGAATATATTCCGTATTTTTTAAAACAACTTTGCAATTTTTAACGTCAAAGGACTTTTACTGTTGCATTCATTACACATTCATTTAATGCAATTTCGATTAAATTTCAGCTGTTATCCAACTTCTTAATATCTTTCATCTTCCTTCCGCATTTCCATTAGTTATAATCTATTGCGTATTAATAGCGATCTGATCGGACAGTCGTAGCAACATTTCCATTTTAACTGGAGGACTGCCTTCCACAGTGCTTGCTAATACAATAATTTGTAAAAATTGTTGAAATATGGTATTGCTATAAGAGCCGCCATACAATAAATATAAACGACTTTTTGTTTATTGATATGTTGTCACATATGTTCTTGCAATTCATTTCGTTGGCTATAAACGCGATTCGAATTAAAATATTTACTTAACGGGAAATAGTTAAAAAGTTGACTCATTGATTGCTGACTTAATTGGAGCACGTTATCGAAGTATTTACACGCACAATGAAGACTCGTGTCACACCTAAGCAATTTGCAAATTATTCCTTGAATAAAAACTTTAAGCACCGCTAGCTTTGGCCAACCCGCATACTTTGCTCTCCGAGATGTTGCACACAACATAAACTTTAAGCGCCAGCAACAGCAGCAACAGCAACAAGAGCAACATGAAATTCCTTTGGTTTGATGTTGGTGCTGCGTCCTGAAGCTCCACAGGGTGTCGTGTTAACAGCCAGACAAGGCTCCACTGTAGCCAAATGACCCGATTTCAGTTTTTATGCTCAGTATACTGACTTTAATTGCTGTTGCTGTTGTTGTTGCTGCTGTTGTTGCTGCTGCTGCTGCTGCGTTTCGAGTGTGCGTGCTGCAGTTTTTACTGGCAACAAACAACTCTGTCTAACGCATTGTGCCCCATTCGTTTTCAACTTCATTTCGCACGAGCTGTGGCAGCAGCAGCAACAACAACAACAACAGCAACAATAAAAACAGCAACTCACACTTCATTTCTGAGTCCAACTTTTATGTGTTGTAGCGGCAGGTGTGAACAACACATGTGCAAATTTTATTTATTCATTTTATTTGCATGTCACATGTGTGTCTGTGTGTGTATGTGGTGTGTGTATGTGGTATGTGTGTGTGTTGTGTGTGTGTATTGTGAATGCTTTGCAGTATTTTCGCAGTGTGTGACTTTTAACGCGCCAGTGAATGCGCAGTTCTAGGCCTCTTTCGTGCCAGCAGCAAATCTCCAGCCCCGTCCAACTGCCCACCCGACCCACAACGCACCCAGCTGGCCTACCCCGTCAGTCCCTATGTACCGAAAATTCTATAGATTTGCAGATGAACGTTCCGCAGAACTGTGCTGCCAACACGGAACAGCAACGTGGAAAACCTTCATTCGCTTTGGCGTGAGGCTAATGAAATACCTGCAGCCGGGTCAGCGACAAAATCCGCGCTCGATTCTGAAAACTATACAAATTCCTCCCCGCAGAATCGCGAGATAACGCATTCTGAGGCGCTGCGGAATTCGTAACTGACTTTGATGTAGGGAATTCATAAAGAAAGAGTTAATAGAGGATTGTATATTCGAATGTCGAAAAATTTTACTCAGAATACGAAAATTCGAAGAAAAAAAATTAGGAATCCAATAACTATGAATTCAAAAACTACGAATTCAAAATTATGAATCCGAAATTAGAAATACAGTTACACGGAATCCAAAACAAGGAAAACAATAATTGGGAAAACAAAAATTGGGAAGACAAAAATTGGAAAAACAAAAATTAGGAAAAAAAAAAATTACAAAAAGCCGAAATCAAAAATATTATATTAAAAACCGCACGATTTCCTATTATTTCCTATTAGCAAAAAGGCAACATTTGTCGAACCATTTATTTCATAATCTGGACTATGTTTTCAACAGGGATACAAAGATATTTTTCCGAATTATTTTTTTCCATATTTTTTTTTTCTTAATTCTAATTTCCTTATTTATGATCCAAATTTGTTCTTCCTAATTTTGGATACCTAAAATTTTATTCTTGGTTTTTTTTTCTTCTTTTTTATGTGAAAAAGTGATCTCTACTACATGAATGTTCCCTTACGGTATAGAATTTGTTCGGGTCCGACAGGGTATCTGCCACCTTCCTTTTTCTCCTCCCCTTCTCTTCTTCTCTCTTGCAGTTTTCTGCTTTCAGGCGCAGAGTCTTTTGTTTGTGCGCTCCATTTTGCTGAATCCCAACTTTGGTCGGGACGCTGACTGGTTGGCAGGCAGGCAGGCAGGCAGGTAGGCAACAAACAACTTTCACACACACACACACACACACACGCATATACACTCACATATAGAAATCTAATATGAATTGAGGTTGTCTCACTAACAAAAGCAAACGCTACGCAAAAGTTGATGTGCATATACACAAATGTAGCCACCACCTTTTGCTGCCCTCTACGCAGCACAGCGCTGAAGAAGAAAGATAAAAATTACAAACTTTGCCCCAATGAATGCAACATGCAATAGTCACACTCCCCTCATCCCCTCACCCCGTCGCTGACTAAAGGTGAGAATGAGCCAAATGCCACACGGCACATGACGTTGCATGTAATTTACTCGACACTGCCTGGCAGTCAGGTTGGCAGTCGGGTTGGCAGGATGTGTGCGTCCTGTCTGCATCCAGGCCAGTCAGCCAGTCATCCAGTCAGCCAGTCAGCCAGAAGTGAACTCAAGCCAACCTGTCATTCAGGGAGCACTCACTAACACACATACACCTGTCACACTGACACACACTTGCACACACCTGCACACATAGGCAAATAATTAAAATTTCACTTTCTTAGCAATTCACTTTTCATGCACAGTGCACAAAATGGTGTCATCAGTTTTTGTCACCTTCGCTTTGTCTCGCTTTGAATGAAGAATTTTACGTAAAGATTTAAGATTCTTAAAGAACAAATTGGGTAATTTGAGAGACTGAGAAATATGTAGAATGATTATGCATTCAGAAAAGATACAGTGCCTGCGTATAGATATTATATCTTAATCATATCTTTGAAAGAGAATTTGTTCATTGTTACAAAATTAATCTATATACATATTATCTAATAATAATCATAAATACAAATTATTTAAAATTGTGTACTTACCACATCGATAATTTGCATTAAAGTTAAACCAAAGCTTAATTGTAACGGGTCCGATTCGTTGAGAACCGGACGTTCTAGTGTATTATAAGGATCCAAAAGATCATGTAACAGTCTCTTCTCATGATATCCTGCTAAGCAAACTGCAATTGATATAAAATAAAAGATAAAATTGAAATTAGTTGGCAGAACTTTGAGTGCAGCACTTGTAAAGATCAAACTGTGCGCGATTGATAAAGATGGAATTGAGGGAGGACAAGAAGGAGGATGAGGAATTGAGTATAGAGGTTCGCTGCAAGTGTTTGTCATTTCACAAAAGCACCGCAAATCAACATCAATAATTCGTGTGGCAAATGGAACAAGAGACAAAACTATATAGAATGAGGGGGAGACAGAGAGAAGTGACTGGAAGTTTAATGATATGCAAAAGTTTACTAGTTTTTGGTTTGGTTTTGCAACTTGGCCAAATGATTCTGTTCCTGTTTCTGTTTCGATCTGAGCATGCGGGTTTGCCAGGGAAACTTTTCCCTTTCTGGTCTTGCTCTTTTTGTTCCCCATATGTCTCTATGCGACTCCTTGTCTCTCTGCCCCGCTGTTCTCCTCTCCTGCTCTCGACCTCTGTCTTCCAATTGTTCTGGCTTGCAAATAACAATGGAAAACTTTTATTGAACCAAAAGTTTTTAACATACAAATTTTCTTGTTTTCTCCTTGGGTTGGACTGCTCGTTTTCTTTGCGATAATAAATTGACTCATTCACAAACGCACACACACACACACTCGCACATACTCGCACCTTATAGTGGAGAGAAAGAAGAAAACGCTCATACGCCTCGTTATTTGTCTGCCGATTGCTGAATCGTTATCGTCGAATTATTTATGCATGCAACGCAAACGACAAAGAAAAACGAAGAATGGTAACGATGTGAAGCATATTCTATCCTCTTCTCTATCTCTCTCTCCCTCTCTCCATGTATATATCTTTCAATTTGATAATTTCTTAAGAGTCTCCAGTATTGGGGCAGACAATTCCTTGCGAAAGTCACGAGTGTGCTTCACTGCGGCAAGTTTCTTTTGTGGCAAGCCACAATCTATTATTAGAATAGCGAAAATCTAGCTGGTAAGTAGCAGTAAGTGTCGGATTTATTCAGTGGGGTAGACTGAGGCGAATGGTGGCACGAAAAATACAAGAAAATTGCAGAAGGATTCATTTTTAGTAATTTGCCACTTGTGGCGCCTGAATGCAAAATTGGGTAAAAGAGTGAGACAGAGTCAGAGACAGAGAGAGCAAGAGAGTGAGATGGAAAGAAAGAGAGAGAGAGAGAGTAAGGAAAGCTTAGACAATATCCCAACTCTTCTGTGCCGAATTTCCATAAGATGAGTGAGAAAGCAGAGGGAGACAGCGACAGTAAGAGCGGGATGGTTGATTATGTAATGCATTTTCATGAGATTATTTTCAGCAGCAATTAAGATTAATAGCTTATTGATTTCATAGCTGGCGAATTTTGTTTTGCAAGTGCACTTTAGTTGCTTTCGAGTATAATGCAGTTTCAAAGCTGAATGGCTCTTGCGAACAGCGTGAGCTACTTAAGGCAACTACGTCAGTTAAGGATGTAGTTACTTCAAATTATTTTAAATATTCCTCCTGATTAATTATGTTATTATCGATATAATAGATTTGCAACCGTCATAGAAAATCATCCCCGACCTACTAAGCAACGTCAGTATAAAGTTTTACATTTATTATGCAAATGCTATAGTCGGATTTGCATTGGATTGGATAATAGATTCGGTAGTCAAGAAGTATTTTTTCGCAGCGGCAGACCAGAGAAAGAAATAGAGATCACTGAATTTAGATATATAGATTTTTATTTTCCGAATATGTGTACATTTACGTATTTTATATTTGATTTTCGCCATATTCATTGTCGTCAACCTTTTTTTCTTATCTGTCACAATTTATAAAACATTTTTAAAATTATTAAGAAAACGATGTAAATGAAAGTCTAAATTTTTTACACTTTTCAGACACTTAAACTTTTTGTGTTACCATAGGGAAGATTAAAAAAAAACTACGTTCGCTTTTTCCCACTTGCTAAATGTTATGCCACACGATTTACATATAAAATGAACATCTTAAAAATTATGCACATAAATTTTTTACATAGTTTTAATTCGCCCTTAGTCATTTTTCAGGCAACGCGCAGACGTTTTGTGCGGGACCTAGGCGGATTGTGTGGAGGATGAGGGAAATTCTTTTATTTCAATTTCTTGCACGTTTGCATATTTCATTCTCTTCTCGCGCGTTTGCGTTGCATTAAAAATTAAAAATTCTTAAACACAATGCAGAGGACACAGGCGTGGCAGCTAACGAGCAGAGCTGGCTGACAATGAGTGGAGGCTACGGTGTTGAGGTGGGTGGTGGGTGGAGGGGCAGCAAAGAGTAGGAACGACAGCACTAAGCCTTTAAGGCAAAGCATTGACATCAGAGCACAAAGCAAACAGGAGCAGCATGGGAAAAAAAATTGTAACAAAAAACAGGGCCAACGTCTGATGAAGTGTCAAAATGAATGTAATAATAAAACAAATACTTCAAGCGGTGTAAAAGAAAAGGAGTCACAGAGGAAAAGAGATGGATACAAAACATTTTGTATTTTAATTTAAAAAATATATATATATACTTTTACTGCTAAGACTTTTGTTTGTTACACTTTTTATATGCATTGTTTAGCAGCAGCACGAATGGGAGAGAGAGAAAAAGTTTAGCATACTTTCTCGGGCAAAGCTGCAACAGGAAACTGAACTAATGAATATGCAGGCCGACGCTTGAATGCAAATAGCTTTAGTTCAACTGGAATGAAGATGCAATTGAAATGTATCCCTTATAAAGTCGATTTATTTATTTACTGAGCTTTATTCACTTTAGAGTCGACGCTCAGTAATGACTCACATGAAGAGACAGTTAACTGCTGTTGTCATGACCTGTATTGCGGCCTTAACTTTCGGTGGCAGACACCATAAATTGCGTTCATTTTAGAAATGCCTTTTCAATGGCACCACTTCCGTTCACAGTCCATATTTATTCCCCAATTCAGTTTGCTGCTTTCTTGTTGTTCAGCTTCGCTTGCTTTGCGGCAGGCCGCATAAAATTGCAATTTTATTGCAGTGAAGCATGAAAAAGTAATTGCTATTCCACAAAGTCAGAACAGCACAAAGAACGAAAACAGCAACGAAAAAAAAGAAACCAACAAAATTCGGCAACAGCTGCGATATTCTACAATAAGACAACAGACAGAACGTGACCGTGCCTTTGCATAAGGATGAGACAAAGTCAGTTGCATAGAACGACCGCAGAACAGAAGCCAATTTAATGAGCCCAAAAATAAAATGAAACAAATTTGGTTGGAAAATGCAGAAAAATGCCTCCAAAAGGGCAGAAGCAATTATAACAAGAACAGCATAGGCAACATCAACAACTAAGTAGTAAACAAGGATCTAAATATTTTATTATCAGAAGTCACTTATAGATTACCCTGAGTACTGACATTGCTGCTGAATTTAGAAAATATTACTAATGATTTTATTAAATTAGTATTATACCATCGGAACTATATAATAGAAACAAAATTTGAATGTAAATAAAATTAAAATGTTCAATTTTAAATTTGTTTACATAAATTTTGAATTTTAAAATATTATTAAAGAAATTTTAAAGTAAATAAGTATAATAATTCTTATATAATAATTTTATTTGTAAGTTTTTATTTAAAACTAATAGTATAATCAATAATATAATCAATAGAAAATATTACTGATGATTTTATTAAATTAATATTATACCATCGGAACTGTATAACAGAAAGAAAACTTGAATGTGAATTGAAATGTTCAATTTTAAATTTGTTTAAATAATACGAAATACTTTTATATTATTTTAAAATATTATTAAAGAAATTTTAAAGAATATATATAAGTATATAAGTATTTAATGCTAATAATATAATCAATATTGTAAATGTTTTTTTGAAGATATTTTTTTGATATTCCTCTCTTTTACACAGATGAGTTGCCGGATAGAGTCATCTTTCAATACTCTGTTATGCCTGCTAATATAGCTGAAATACCCTTCTAAATACCCTTCTAAATACTTTCAACCACTCCGCCAGTTGGCTCTCGTGCTGTCCGTCGTTATTAAAAATTGAAAGCGAAATGGAAACTGACGCAGCGCCAAACCACTTAAGCGGCTAAAACCGATACAAAAGAGTGGGCAGGGCTATAAATGTGAGGGAGGTAGGGAGAAAGGTTGTGAGGAAGAGAGAGAGGTAGTTGATGGCCACAACCGAGCTCGACTCGTTGGACTTGATGGGCTGTCTGAGAGGCCATGTGGCTGCTGACCTCCGCTCAGCTCAGCTCGACGGGGAGCACCTGCTAATGGGTGCGATGAGAAAAAAGAGGAGCTGCGAGAGGATGAGATGAAGCTCAGCATTTTTAATAGCGTCAAGGTGACGCTTAAACATTCAAAGCTTAATTTGTGCATAAAAATGCCAGCAGTTATCTAAGGGTTGCAGAAAATACATACTCCTTAATATCGTGCAAGCATACGATGGACAACAGTTCCGAATTTGAAATGGCGTCGCCTTCTGCTTCGTCAACGAGATTCCAACGACAACGACAGCGTCTTAATCTATCAGTGACTTTAGGAATAAGTAACAACGAAAATGCACATAATGAAAATCTCTATTGTTGATTTTACTGTAGAGCTCATTTGGAAAAACTACTAAGCACTTTAATTTTCTATTTTTGCCTTGTGCTATACTTCTAATGCTATTCCTAAATGGATACAAATCAATAAACAACAGGGAAAACAGGGAGAGGTACTCTGAGTTGCGATGAAGGATGAGGGGAAGTCGATGCTGCAAAGTAATGGGTAGATAAACTGGAGGCTGGCAGCTTCCTGGGCAGGCTATCAATCAAATGCCTGTGTCCACTATTGAAATTATGATTGATTTGAGCACAGAAAAGTTGCTGCTGCTGTTTCCATTTTATGCCAGTTGCGAATGGACGAGAAGAGGGAGTTACCAGTACATAGAAGCATGATGGGCATATATGTATGTATCTTTGTGTGTATTTCTGTGTCTGCTAATGCAAATGGCTGGCATGACATTCTGTTTTTCTTTCTTGTGTAACCCTTTAGCTAATGATGAAAAAAAAGCATATGACATTTAGACTGAGAGACAGATCGAATATATGTAGATTGATAGAGCGTCACACTGAATGGTATTTGAAATACGTGTGTGGCCTTAGAGCAATGAAAAATGAATGAGCAAATGTCAGAAACCCTGAAATATGGTTAGCTTACGTAATGTAAGCATCAATAACAAAACTTTGGAAAAATACACCGAAAATTTAATACATCTGGAGAGTAGGAGAATAGTTTTAGACATACAGCATATACATTTTTATATTTTTAAATTTTTAATTTAAATTTAAAGTACAACGCTATTTAAGGTAGTGCAAATTTTTTATTGCTTGCATTTCTTTAAAATTTAATAAAACCTTCAATTCTTTTATATTTTTTTTATTTAAATGAAAAACGGTAGCCTAAACAATAAAAATAAAATTGAAGCACAAAGATAAGTATTCTACATGTGTCCTGAAAATCTCAATAATCTCGGTAGTTAAGCAAGAAACAATTTTATATTCTGATTTCGAAAAGTAAAAGTGTTTGTCAAGCATTCTCAGTTCAATGTATTTGGAGGTATAGTTATAGTACAATACAGCGCTAGTATTATGATTAATTACATAATGCAGTCCATACACATTTTCATATGTATATTCTTAAGGCCTTACGCCTTTTTTCTAAGATTTCGGTAAGTCTTTACCCCATTTACCCCATACATATGCCATTATGTACATCAGAAATTATTATTTAAAAAGCTAACAATTTCCTTTACTTGCACACTCTACCAGCTCCTTTGACATGGGCATTAACAAAAAGCATTAAAATCAACTTGGTCGCATATTTGGCTGTCAAATGGCCAAGGAGTCTTGAAGTCTTGATGTCTTGAAGCATGCCAAAAAGCTTTTCGAAGCAATAAACGTCATAACAGGGGCACTTGGCTGGCCAACGGGGCGTATGAGCGATGTCATAGGGCAGCTAACTCACACAAACACAAACACACACACACACACAAACAAACACACACACAAATACATTTCATGCATATGCAGCGATGTAAGCGACGTTGACGTTGTGTAAAGTTTAAATCTGATTATCGTTGGCAACGCTGACTGCGGGAGGGGTATTGGTGGTAGGGGGGTTACAGGGGTAGTTACATATATGTGTGTAGTACAATATGGCATAACGGAAACGGAAGTGTTGCCATAAAATCATAAACATGCACACACGCACATGGACAGCGACAGCGACGTTGCCTGCATGAAACATGAACTCGCCGAAGCGACAGACACAGTTTCGGTTCTGGCATAGAAGTGGAGGGATAAAGGGAACAACGGGACTTCGACTGCAGAGACAAAGATATTGCCCCCCTACACACACATACTCACATATACAATACATACGTGTGCATAATGAGTTGGTATGTATGTGTTTTCATAGCTGTTTCCAGAGCCACGACACGCAAAGCCCAACGACTTATTCAACGCCAATGCACAGAAGTTTCAGCAACAACAACGACGGGGGAGGTAAATCAACAAGGCAGCACTTTGCAACTGATGCCAATGTGATAGTACCCCTTGCCCATGCCATCTACCTAGAGTCCACCATCGTGACGCCTGTACAGTGTACACGTCCATAAATAACCCCAATATGTGTAAGTGGCAGCCAACAGCGTCGTCAGGTGTGCTCTTAGCCATTAGAGTTATACATATTCTGGTTTACTCGAACTCGCGACTCTAAAAATATCCTTGTCAGGGAAAAGAATTTGTCATTTTAAGGATTTCAACAGACTGCACACAAAATTGCAGAGGAACAAATAAACCAGTCCAAAATTGCATATGCTTCAAATTGTTGCGACAAATATTTTTCACAAGCAAAACTCTGCAGATAAACGACAAAGAGCATGCAACAATTAAACACATTTTAATAAACTATTTTTAAAATGCTCTGATTGGAGCATTGCAAAACTGTTGTCAGTTGAAGTGACAATGCAACCGGATCATGAACTGATTTCTTAACTACCCCAGGGAAATAAGTAAATGTGGATGAAGTTATTCAAGAAAAATATACTTTTCACAAAAAAGATTTGATGCAAATTTCTTAAAATATTCTTATCATTTAAATTCCGTTTGAATGACACAAAAATTTCTTTAGCCCATTAAGTACCCATGGAAATTTAGAATTTTTGTAAAAGTGTTTTTTTCTACTTTTTTCCTCGATTTAAAATAAAAATGTTTTGATGCAGACAAATTTTTCATACAACTCTAAGAGTTACTGGAAAACAAATTGCAAAAATCTCTTCCTTAGTATTTGTTATAATATTTTGAAAATCGCTAAAATGACAATTTTTGTATGAAAAGGGGGGAAAAGGGGCTAAAAAAGTCATTTTAAGGAATTTTCAAAATCTCATAAAAAATACTAGCGAAGAGATTTTTGAAATTTTTTTTTTCAGTCACTCGTAGAATAAATAATTTAAGGCTCTTTCAATATCTTGCAAATAGTTGAGGTTTCAAATAAAAATTAGAAGTCATACTAAAATCATTTCATTTAGTTAATTTTTAAAAAGATTGAATTTTTTTATTAAATTATTTATTTGATTTAAAAAATTATAAGGGAAAAGGAAATTCGAAAATTTTCAGCAGGACAGAGATATAGTTAATAAAAGTTTTAGTTTAGTACAACCTATGAGAGTTGATAAGAATTTTATGATTAAATTTGATTTTAAATTTGATTAATAAAGCGATCCATTCTGAAATGAACGTCTGAAATATGCGAAATATGTTTGCACAGAAACAGACAGTCAGAACGTCAGAGGGATATATCGTCGCTCTGGTCAAGATTATGTATTCAAGAACTTTCTGCACCTATTTGACATCGCCTTGAAGGGAATACTATTAGATAAAGTGCATTATCTCAAACTCTTAAGAGGTTTAAACTGTCTACACAATTCATTCAGGTGGCAACCGCCCAACCGGTGTCTTTATGCGGCTTGCCACGGTTTAGTTGCCACCATGAAAGTAACAGCAACAAAAAGGACTGCAGCAACACCAACAACAACAACTATGGCAACAAAAACAAGCCCTAGGCGCAGACGCTTTCAAGTGCCATAGACAGTTAAGCAGAGGCAGCGACAGAGGCAGCGACAGAGGTTGCGGCTGAGGTTGCGCCTGAGACTGAGGTCGGATTTGTTGCTGTTGCTGCTGTTGTTGTTGTTGTCGACATGCTTCACTTGAAGCTGTCGTAAATGTCACAACTAACAAACGGCAAAAAAAAGAAGCAAAGAAAAGAATATTGTCCCACCCTTGAGTGGTTTTATGTGTCAAAGTGACAATATGTTGGCGGCGTGCATTATGAAGTTGCTGTTGGCGTGCAGCTAAACAATGTGAGGACTTGTGAGGCAACTGTTGCTGCCAAGTGGTTGTGCCGACAACAATTGCAACACTCACCACAGCGACAGTTGCTGTTGCTGTTGCTGCCACTCAAGTGTTGCACTTGCTTTGGATCTGATAATCTGATAATTCTGAAGCACCACTTACCTTTAGCAGATAGATTCAAATATATCAATAAAAATATCCATGAGTGTTTATGAAGTCCGTTGATTATTTGTAAACAGCTGCTGCTGCTGTTGCTGTTGCTGCTGCTGCTGCTGTTGCTACTACGCTTACAACTTTGTAGTTGTAGTGCAATTGCCGCTGCGTAGGAAATAATGGCGGTGGTGCTGCTATTAGCAATGGCTCTGATCACTGTTACTGCTTGCTGTTGTAGTTGCAGCTGCAAGTGCCACAGTCTCAGTGCCGTCAGCAACATATGCAGTACAATGCCAGCGCTTATCGACCAAATGCCATTAAATATGTTTAAGCTGTTTTCATTGCTGCAGGCTAACCAATATGTTGCTGTTGTTGTTTCTGTTTCTGGTGTTGTTGTGGTGATGCTTTGATTGCTGTTGCTGATGTTGCTATTGCTAAATGTTGCTGCTGCTGCTATTGGTTTTCTTTTTCGCCGCCGACGTAATCTTTGTCGCTTGCGTACGCACAGTCTTATGTTTGTTTGTGTTGCTTGATTGCTACCGGTCCCGGCCGGGTTCAACATGTTGCTGTCTAAATGCTGTTGCTGTTGCTGCTGCTGCTGCTGTTGCTGCAAGGCTCGTTCAGCATATTGCTGGCCACTGTCGCTTGACACGCTGACTACATGATGTGTTGTTTTTGCTGCTGTTGTTGCTGTTGTTATAGTTGCTGTTGTTGCTGTTGCTGCTACTGAATTCTTGCTGTGGTATTTTGTACTTAAGCTCTTTAGTTGCTGTTGAGTTGGTTGGTTGCTCTTGTTTCTGTTGTGTGCTAATCTAAACGCTGCTTGTTGCTGCTGGTGGTGATGCAGTTGTTGTTGCTGTTGTTGTTGTTGGTTGTGTTGTTGTTGCAGCCACAGCTCATCATCATCAACTTCACTCAGCTTCAGTTGCGCATTTTTCATAGTCTCTTCGGTGTTTGCTGCTGACGTTGCGTATATATTTTCTTTCTGTTTCCTTTATGCTTCTCTTTTCCTGCTGCAGCTGCTTTCAATAACTTTTTTTGTCTGCTTTTTTCCCTTTATTCAATTATCCTTGTGGCTTACATTGTCTCTCTCGTTCTCTCTCTCTCTCTCTCTGTCTCACTCGCTTTTTGTTGATGCTTCGACAACTTCTCTTAATAGCTCTTAATTTTACAAAAATGTTCAACTTTTGCTGCTTGTTGGGATTTTATTATTTTATTTATTCAATATGGCGAGTATATGTTTTATTGTTTGCCTTTAGCTGCAATGTTATTATTATGGTTTTTGCTTTATATTGTTTTCCTTCTTACTTTGGTTTCTTTGTGCTTTCCTTTACAACCCAAAGAGTGTTTTTCTTGTTTTCTTTTGTTCTTGTCTTATAGTTTAAGTTTCCACATCAGCCCATGTGCTAGTTAGAGCGACTTGTAAATCATTATTATTATTTTTATATTTTCTTTTAAGAATTATTTATATCTTTTTTTTTTTAGTTTTTAATTTGAAGTCCTTTACCAAGTCGTCAGTTGTTGCGATGATTTGCCACAAAGGTTAGCTTTTGTAAAATTTAATTTGCTAGTTTTATTTTTTTTTTAATTTATTGTATATGTATATACAATACTATTGTGTATTCATATTCGCAATATTACTGATAGTTACTCTTGTTTTTGTAATTTGCATTTCTTGCTGTGAGTATTGTTCAATTATATTTGTATGCAGTTTTAGATGGCAGTGCTTTGTAGCCCTTCGCTATTGTTGATCCTTGTTGATGTAAAGAGCCTGTAAAGATATAAATATGTATTTTATGATTAATAATTAATTACAGTCATTCTGTGATTTCTTAAACTTATTAAGATTGAATTTGCTAAAATTTTGTTGTGAGCTTTAATGTGTTATAGTTGCACAAGGTTAATATATCACTGTTACAAATTTATGTCTCTATATTTTTGCACATGAAATATTAATCACAATTATAGCAACTACAATTATAGCTTAAGATACCCTTCATTTATCATGCATGTTATGTTGCTTTAAATTACAAATTGAGCTCACATTATTTTCCAGATCCTGGAAATGGATTTGCTCTTGTCTTAGTTTACCAAAAACACCAAAACGCTTTTAGTAGGAGTCATTGTGGCCCTTACATTGAGGCTATTATCTATTTGCATATATTCATGTGAAGTTGTACTTCGACATTGGCAGCTGGAGTTTATAACAATTGCATGTTGATTAAATTACTAATTTTGGGACTTAATCAAAGCTTAGGCCATCACAAATGGGAATGTAAATTGTTTCGGAACTCATGAAAATCATTTCAGATTCCTCAATTGCAATATAAGTACATATGTATATATAAGAGGAGTAGGAAGACAATAGGGGGAAGAATTGGAGTTTCAATTACTGCTCAAACTAATTAGTTTTGCTAAAACAATAAACCCAAACATTTTGCATGCTAATCACTCATAGAAATTTCTCCAGCTGCAGCAAGACAGGAGGAGTAAACGGTAGGAAGAAGGAGACAGACAGAGAGAGAGAGGAGCATAATGTAGCATGCAAATCCGCCTTTGCTCTCGGCATTCATAAATAATGCGAATGCAAAACGATAAATACACAAGTGTATCCTGGACGCCTTCTGTATTCCATGTGTGTTTGTGTGTGTGTGTGTGTGTGTATGCCTATGAGTGCCCATTTGTGGTCAAATGGCCAAGTAGCAGCTGTAGAATCCCAGCCAATGCAAATAGTAAATTTTTGAAACTGTGTTTACGGTGCAGAACACACATTGATGGACGTTGATGGACATGTGCGGGGCATTTATGGCATCTTCTTTTGGGGCAGGACACTTGACATCGGCTTATGCATATTTATGGCAAAACATGTTACATCTTGCAATAAAGTTCATACTAAGGAAAACCAACCAAGAACATGGCCCCAAGTTGCAACGGTTGAGTTTGTAACACAAGAAAATTGACCAAAGTACAAATTGTTTTTACATAAATGCCGAAAACTATTGCAGCTGTAGCTTTAAATCAATAGGGAGAGAAAGCGAGAGAGACAGAGATAGAGCGAGAGAAAGAGGCACTGGAAAAGAAAGAAAGTGAGAGATAGCTAGATGCTGTCAAAGTTTATTTTTGCTAGTGTCAGTTGATGTTTGAGTTGCAAAACTAAAAGAAATGGAAATGTGAATCCAACTTTTTATCTCTCAATTTTATGGGGAGAAAATGTTTAGAAATCGCGCAATTATGAATAATTCAGATCGATTAGTTTCCAAACTGGCAAAAATAGATCGATGTGCTGCAAAAATCACCTTATAATAGTTAGTTTAGTTTTCTTAGCTTGTTAATTATTTGTTTTTAATTATATTGTGTTGAAAAATTGGTCATTTATTGTTTGTCAATAAGAACCGCTGAGTGTATTAAATGGCACAACATTTTTGCTTGTAGCCTGTCCAAAATAAAAACACATGAACCAAAATTCTGGCCCTCAACCGTAAAACATTTTTTTTGGTGCAGCTGGCGGCAAACACAGAAACTATAACTAGGCCATAATTATAACTTTTGAAAACGAAAATTATTAAAAATTACAAAAATATTGCCTTTAATTCTGCCTAAAGTTTCAGAAGAAAAAAATTGTCTTTATTATTTGTCAAACATATAAACATATCAACAAACTAATCTCAAAGTATGAGAACAGTAGTCCGATTACTCAAGGATATACATACATACGTCAATATGTGGAATACATTTAAAAATATTGTGCTTACTTTCGACAATATCCAGAGTCGAAATTCACTTATTTTTTTATTTATTATTTTTTGTTTCAGCGATGCAAAATTAATTTGCTCACGCCTCAGTCGAAAGTTGGCTGGCGGTTGTTGCCTTCAAAAATTGTTTTATCTGCAATGCGACGCGGTCAGTTACCCACAGCACTCTCTCTCTCTCTCTTTCTCTCTCTCTTTTGTATCTCTTCTCTTTCGCTCTGACTGTCGGTCCTTGTTTATCTTTGCTCTCTACTCTGTGCTATGAATTTGCGAAAATGGCGTCCATTTTATGCACACACAACTCGTGCGGCGGCCATCGCATAAATTTTATGAAATTACATGAAATTCCATACATCAATATTATATACCGAAAATGAGCAAAATGCTTTCATATTTCACCCCCCGTTTTTTTGAAAGGCCTGCGGCTGCCACTTCTGCTGATGACGCAGAAAAAAATGTAGTGGAGAGAGAGAAAAACAGAGAGTGAGAGAGAGAGAGAGAGAGAGCTACACACTCTTACAAAATAATGCAATAAAATTATTTGTAGCTGCATTGAAACATGCAGCGTATGCGTAATGCTCATATTTTTAGATATAAAATAGTAATCGCTTCCCCGCGCACGAAATTAAATATATTTAGTCAGAAAATGGCAGCTAAGTGAACCATTGAATGTCCCCCAGTTGCAAGTCGAGTTTCAACAGATGTAATACATAGTTAAAAATGTCCCGAACTTTGTCAGTTTTCTTTGGCTTCTGCTTTGCTCTTGCTTTTGCTTTTCTTTTCCTTTCCTTTCCTTTCCTTTTTTTCGGCAAATCTTATTGCAGCTTAAATGCTGTTTGGGTGCACTCTTAACATTTAGGTCTCTTGTCTGCCTCTGAGACATCTTAGACTGAATTGGTCTGCCAACAAGTTTTCTGAGATGGTAAAGTAAATTATACAGGCAGCAAGATGAATCAGAATTTGATTCATAAATTATTTTCAGAACATGTATTTAAAGTCCAATGCTTAAAACATTTATACAAATATTTATATGAAGTGACAAACACACAGGTCTCCTCCAAATGTTTCTCCACATATTTCTCTTGAGCTGCCAACTGTTAACACTGTGCTGTCCATTTAACTTCCCCTGACTCCATTCCCACAATGGGATAACATACACACAAAAAAAATGTCAACGTTTGAAAAGACGACACAAAAGCGAAAACCAACAGAAATAACAATAGGCAAAACCCTTTTCTGCTGCTATCGTCCTGTCGAATTAACTATAAAGGATTATATTAGCAATATTTTATCGGATTTCTTAACGGCCACCAACAGGATCCCTCACTAATTTTACTGCGTGTGAGGACGTGGGCAGCAATGGACGTGGAACAAAGGGCAGCGTCCTAAAAATCCTGTGGCATGTCCAGGCATGATAGCATCTTTCTGCAGACAACGCTTTGAATGTGTTTTTGTGTGGACATATCTAAGAAAAGAGCTCGGTCTATGGGCATTATGGCATACTATTTATTTTTAGACTTGAATTCTCTCTATATTTTATTTTTGTCTGTAAAGGGAAGGCGGTTGAGATATTTCAAGCGAAGCGAGCTCTCTTGACTGTTTATATTTGGCTTTGTTGAGTAGTTTTTAATGTTTATTATACACTTCAAGCTAAAAAATTCTATTTGTTTTGAAATATACTTATAAATATTGAAGAATTATTCTTTCCTTTAAATAAGAGTAAATGGTTGTAAACACATGTGTGTTTATTTACTCGTATAAAACTTAAAAAATTAGCTCTATCCATGTCCTATGCAGCATACAAAAAAATATAAATTATTTTCAAGATAAAAAAGTCCCTTACAAGCTAGTTTTCTCCTCATCATTCTTGCAATTCGTTAAATAAACTATTGTCAGCAGTGCAGAGCAGAGGGAAATGCTGACTTTGCTTTAAACACTCAGCCAACGAGTATTTATTCCTCTTTGTCTGTAATTTCATAATCTTTAGTGTCTCCCTTTTCTCCTTTTTCTCCAATTATACTTATCATTTCTGACTGTCCAGGAAATATCTCACTTGATTTTCGCAGCTTTTCATTGCTCTTTTCCTCTACTTTTTATATGCCTCGGTTTTCCTCTCCAATTATTAATGCATTTCCACTTCCTATTCTATTTGAAGATGTCTCTTTACTTAGTGTAATTCTTTAAATGGTGCATTGACCTTAAAAACTCTGACGACAAGTTTCTGACTTCTGGTCATAAAACAATTGGACGGCATCGCATTTTGAATTTCAAATATAATAAATTCTTTTTCAACGCATGTGGCAAAGAAACAACTTATGGGCAAATATTCAAATTGTTGTTGTGGGTGGGACAAGGATATCGTATGGCTCTGAGTGGAATGTTGATACTATCTCTGAGGCTGCAACATGACAAGCTCATGAATATTTGCCAGTTGTCGTTGTCGATGTTTGCCGGGAATATCTGTCAAGTTGTTGTCGTTGTTGTCGCTGTTTATGTTGCCCTTCTGCTCTTCGTTCTAGCTGTCACCAGGCATGTTGTTGTTGTATATATATACAAATACTCGTTTGTGTACATATATTAAAAACTGGCGATTCGTTTGCCCAGCCCAGCCCGGCCTTGCCTTAACACCCAACCACGCCTGTAATTGCATTGTGCCTGTCGCTTGCCCCTCCCTCCCTCACTCCTCTCCGACTCCAGCTGTTCCCCTGTCGCTTGTCGCCAAGTAAACCGACATAAATCATTTGAAAGCCATCGCATAAATAATGAATATGCCAGGAATGCATTATCATTTTGCATTTTCAGTGATTCTTGGCTTCTGGCTCTTTCAGATTCTCGGCTTTGCTCAACAATTGTTTACTGCATATATGCCAACAGATATTTAAGCCATTAATAGCAATAAAATTACAGTTAATTATCGAACACAGCAAATTCAAAGATTGATAATAAGAAAATTACACAGACCAAAGAAGTAAGAAGACTTTGTTTAATCAAAGAAGTAAAATATACGCTAAAAACGAAGCTACAATTTGTATAAGTAAATTAAAAATTTATACAGAATCCCAAATTTTAGTTGAATATTTTTTACCAATTCTAAAAGTGTGCTTTATCTTTTTAAAAGCCGATTTGGTTATTTTATTTGGAAAATAAAAATGGCACAGTCAAAAATATTTCAGAAATCCAAAACGTTAAACTTATATTTGTAAGAATTAAAATAAAAAATACACTTTAAAAAAGTTAAAAAATCTCAGCTTTAACAAAAAGTGACGATATTCAAATATTAAAAAAACTAAAAATATTTAATAGAATAGTTCAATAAAGTGTATGAATACTATATTATATTAGTAATACTAACGGAAAGCATAAATATAAAGAATAAGTTTATAATAATATACATTGTTTTATTTATTTCCAATATCGAAGCACCCTTAGAGCCAAATTTATAAGGCATAAATGAAATTTGGTAGCTGCAATCATAAATAAGCATATTTTGATGGTGATTAACAAACCACAAAATAGCTAACGAGAAGGGCAAATGCAACATTAAGAAAAGAACAGGAGCTTGGTCAAGAGTGGAACCATTTGGATGCTGGCACAACATATGGACACTCACACAAATACATGTACAGTGTACACACACAAGCACATAATCAGAAATTTATTACCGTACTGTATGAGGCAATAGGATTAACCCTTAATGCGCAACAGCAATGATTGCCATGACGGCAACGGAGACAGCGACGCCAACGGCGACTGCGACTGCGACAGCGACTGTGACAGCAACAGCAACAGCGACGACGACTTAATTTTTAGCACAACTTGACCCATATTTTCAATGGCTGACGAGCTGCCACCGCTTCGCCCGCTCTGCTGCCACTTGAAGCAGCTGACATACAAACACTTCAGCACAACCACTTCCCGCCTATTGCACGGCAATCACTGTACCCAATATTTATACACCTCTCTGAGTACCGTTGCTACGACTGCTCCTCATCCTCCTCCTCCTCAATCTGTAACCTCCACCGGAGGCATGCAGCGAACATTAACAGAGCCAGAGCTGAAAACTGAACTGAAATTTTGTCGTCGAAGCGGCAAATGAGCTGGAAGCGTGTATCGAAGCGAAGGATTTGGGGGAAGAGAATGGGAGTTGGGGTATTTAGCAGGGAGAGATGCTGCTAAAATAAATATGTATATGCACAAATAAACGAAACGAACAAACGCAAAAGCGAAAGCGAAAGCCGAAAATGTCTGTGGGAGGAAGATGCGCAGATAATGGGAAATCGACTGTGTGTGGAAATTTGCAAAATTTGCGACGGCGCAAAAAATAAATTAAGTTAAAATAAATGTCACGATGCGAAATATACAACAGCAACAACAATAAAAAATAGCAGAAACAACAAACTAGAAATAACAACAGCAGCAGCGGCAGCAGCCAAAGGCCTAAAGAAGAGCTATAAAAATATTCCACATACGCCGTGTGGGCTTCGCCGACTCTTTAGTCGCCACGCGCGTGGGCGTTCTGCTGCTTTTTTAATGAGTTTTATTAGGCAGGCCCAAAGCCAAAAAACACACGCATAAACAAACACTTAAAGAGCGAGCACAACACTCATACACACACACACACACACCCAACAAATTGAATTAGTGTTGGTGCCTTTTTTACATCAAAGAGAGCGTGAACTTGCTCGCTCTCTCGTTCTCTCCTCATCCACAATTTCCTCTCTTTCTGCCGCTCTCTTTCGGCTCAGTCACGAGTCTAGCGAAAGCTCGTCTCTGGTATTATCCCTGGATGCTGCTGGAAATTCCTGTCGTTGCTTGCGCGTTGTTTCGTTTCGTTTTATTTTATTTATTTTCTGTTGCCTACTTATAGGCTGTGGCACGCATAGAAATGTTAATGTTTGTCCTCCGTATTGAGTTTCGAGGGCAACAGTACGTATGTAGTATGTGTTTGTGCTCCGCACGTTGCTGGAATCTGCACGAAATTTAATTTTGATTTTGATTGCTTTTTTTTTGTTGCGGTTTATGTTCATATACTTATGTATGTGTACATATTTCTATATAAGGGTATGTTAAACTATTTGTGCAACATGCAGCATTATTAAAAGTCACAAAAAAGTCAGTCACTTAAATGCATTGTGATGACTGGAATGCCACTTTGGCTTTTCATTTATTTTGGATCAGTTGGCAGACAATCCGACATATGAGCTTATTTCCTATAAGTGGGAAAAGCTTAAACATCTAAAATAAAATATTACTCAGTCGCCTTCATTTATTACTTTTACATTTATCTCTTGATTATCTCAAACTCTGTTTCGTGCGCTGGCTTACAAATATCTTTCAATTCTCTACGATACTCCCATATATCGTCATAATTATTTGGCATTAACTTTAATTAAATAGATATAACTTGTTCCAATTTGTAGACAAATTACAAAACTTTTATAGTACATAAATGTTAAAATTAAGCTCTATTCAAATGTTCATAAAATGTACATCAAGTAATTTGTGAAATTAGTTAACAAAATAAGCTACATAATCCATTCAAGAAAGTGGATAATGTAGCGTGCAACAAAAGAAAGCACTTGAAAAGTAACTTGAACAGCCCCAAGCCATGAACAAAGAATATCACAAATTTCTTCAATAGTTTAATTTCTTACAGAAGACTGAAGGGTTATCTTCAGCAGCCCGAGTATGAAATACCCTTGCCATATTATATAGTAGTTCGCTTTTAGCCAACTTTGGCATGCATGACAGTTCTAAAAATAATTATTTTATTTTATAATTGAGACTGATTGAGGTATTTAAAGAAAAAACAACGTTCTTTTACATTAATGCGATACATATTTCTGGACAAAATTAAAATGCTCCCTGCAAAGGTATTAAAAAGGATAAGACGATAAACTGTTGCTACAACATTATCCTTTATCTATTTTTCCAATAATACGCGGCTTGCCTCAAACTCCATTAAAACTAATTAATGCTGTGCCGGGGGATGATTTATAAAATCTCGTTGCTGCTTGCAACGTGGGGCATGGAGCAAAGTTCGTTGCAACGTTGGATAA